>JAJQWJ010000012.1:1320000-1470000 GCA_023637945.1 Phaethornis superciliosus
ACAAGAACCTGATTGCTCCTGAGAAAAACACCAGGAGTGAAAAGGAAACCCTGCCTGCACCAGGGACACAGCAGCTCAGCACCACTTCCAACCCAGAACTCAGCCCTCTCCCCAAACAGACCCAAAAGAACCATTTTTTACAACATGCAGACCAGAAATCAGGAATGGGAAAGTGTAAAAAGGGAAAGCTCTGCCTGGAGCAGCGTGCCACTCACCTTTCTTCTCTGGAACACACAAATGGGTTAAGTTTAGCCGATTTTTTTTAATTTAAACTTTGTCAGCTGCCAGCAACTTTAGCAGCTAAATAATCCTCATCAGCTGAGTCTTCTGAGTTGGTTGAATTTCAGGCTGGAAGCTGCAGCAGCAGCAGGCCCAGACCCAAACCAGGAGGCTAAAAACCATTCCTGGGTCTCACAGTGACTTTAACAAGTTTTGCTGGTTTTGGTTTTTATTTTTAAATTTCAAACCACCAAGCTAAAAATCCTCAGCACAACCCAAACTGTCCTGATGCCTCCAGCCTGCTCCAGCTCAGCAGGCAGGAGGAGGAGAGGCAGGGTGATGATTTACAGGACCACCAACACCTTCCCCACCCTTGGTCAGCATCCCCTTGGGGCATCAAGGCTGAATTTGGCTTTTTTTTTTTTGCAGAAATTTGGCTGCAAGAAAAAAAAATTAAAAAATTAAGATTTCCAAACTAATTCCACATTCAATGTTTATTTATTTGTAATACAAATAGAAACGTGTGCCCAAATCTCACCTTAAGGTTCTATCCAGATTGTTTAAAAAAAAAAACAACAAAAAAACAAAAAACAAACCCCTACAGAACATTCTTTCATCATCTGACAGTTAAAAAGCTGCATTTAAAATCAACAGTTTCCAGTAGCCTGTCAAAACAAGTGACATTTTACTGTTGGAGTACCTGCAACTTCTACCAGGGAGAAGCACTTTCCCAAGCAACAGCATTATTATACAATCAGTTGCTTATCATAAAAGATCTTACAATAGGATTAATTTTTTAAAAATCAGTTTTCATAGAGATTTTCATAATGAAAGGAGTAAAAATCATGAAGGAAAAAAAAAAAAAAAAAAAAAAAGAAGAATCCTCAAGTCCAATTCAGGGAGGCACAGACTCCACACTTGTTGGAAAAGCCAGTTTCAAGCAGTATCCCACTCCAGAGGAAGACTCTCTTTGGTGACAGACTACTCCATCAGGAAGATACAGCATTTGGAATCCAAGAGTGCAGATTTACAGACTTTTTTGAGTCCAAAAAGGTGCATGTTGATCATTGAAACAACGAGAAGAAAAGAAACAAACAAAACAAAACAAAAAAAAACCCACAACAAACCCAAGTTGAAAACATTTTGAAATGTTGGGACACACACAAACACAAATACCCTATCAATTTTCTAGGTATCCATGCATGATCTTTATATATGAGCAACTTAGCTACATCAAAAGAAACCATGACTCTGGTTTGTTTCGGTCAATGTGCAAGTTCTTTTTTCCAAAGTTGTTCACTATTTAGTGTAGCAGTGTAAATGAAGAGCTTGGTATTTCAGCTGTTATCAGATGAACATACCAGGGCTGGATTTAAACCTGTATTTCCTAACAGAGCATTCCCTGTGTCTGTAGCTGTTGATAACTGCTTTCAAAACTTAATTAAAAAAAAAAGACAATTTTAAAAATATCTTCAGCATGAACTGAAAGGGATAAAAAGATGGTGAGTTATGGGAGCAATGGACTGTGACAATATACAGACTGCTCTGTATGTTGAGACTTTTAACCAACCAGTACATGATTTCCAATTGTTTTTCTCCCACCTTGCTCCAAGAAGTTTTAAATTGACAAAGCTACTGCCTGAGTAAGAGGCTGACAGAGGCTTTTGGAGGTGCCTTTGGAAATATTTACCTAAAGGCTGCAAATGGTTACATGGAGACCTGTGTTGGAACCAAAACATCCTGCACAAGTTACACATGGGGAATCTTTTCATTTTCTTTATGGAAAAAAAAAAAAAAAAAAAGAGAGAGAGAGAGATAGATAACAAAGCAATTATTTCAAACAAAAGAAATGGCAAAAAAAAAAACCCCAAACAAACAAACAAAAAGAAAATCTCAAACATCAGGTCTGACTACAGGAAAACAATGTGGCTTTTTTTTCCCCCCCCACCCCAAGATCTGCACGAGAACTGAGGCTGCAGACCGAATCCAGAGGAATCCAAAACCAAAGGACTGGAGACAAACCAACTCTGTGTTGATGTGTGCATTCTGCTGTCTGCAATCGGGGTCGTCCCGGGATAGCACCACCACAAAAAGACTTCACAGAGCCTAGTGAAACTTCACAAATTCTTCCAGAGTTCTAGGGATCTGGTTTTGGTAGCTGATGTTATAGATCCGCACTGCTCGGGCAGCCAGGCACTTGAGACTCAGCTTCATTTGAGTTTTAAGGAGTATTTCAGAGACCCCCGTTGTACTTTTATCAAGAGGGGTTTTCTTCTGCTTATTTGTCATGTCTGTGTGAGCACCAGCCTCCACCAGGCTAATGATGATGGAATGCAAGGTCAAGAAGTCACTGATGGGTCTGTGGTACTGGACAATGATGTGGAGGGGACTGTTCCCTTCGTTGTCCACGGCGTTGACGTCGGCACCGCAATCCAGCAAGAGTTTGGTGACCAGGGCGTTGGGAAAGCTGCAGACGTCGTTGGTGTGGAAGTCATCCACTGGTGTGCTGGAATTGACAGCATGATGGAGCAAGCTGGAGCCATCCCGAGTCCTGGGGTCGAGGTGGATCAGGTTGTAAATCTGTTTGTTGATTCGCGACTGATCCTCCTCGCTGCACTGAGTCTTGGTGGAGATGCAGACCAAGTAGAGAAAGGTAAAAATGTTGCATTCGTAGTTGTCCATGGCTGTGTGGATGTCTGTGTCCTGGGTGGTTTTGATCCTGGACATGCCTTGCTCGATCTCCAAGACACTGCACCTCAGAACACTCTCGATGTCCTTGGCCTTCACGGGCTCGTTCAAATGGATCATCTGAGAGAAGACTTGAGCAAACCTCAGGAGGTCCTTGTGAGTGTTCCTGTTGCCTTTCTGCCTGAGGTGCAGGGCGTGGAGCCACAGCTTGATGCACTGTTCAAACTCCATGTTATCTGCATACACCGCCCCCCGGTAGATAATGGGGTGAGAAACATCAATATTGTCAGAGCCCAGAATCCTTTCCCGTACGATGAGGCCTTCCATGTGCAGGGCATCCCTGTCCTGCCTGATTGCCTCCAGTTCCTGAGGAGTCCTGCACTCCCTCCTGTTTCCATAAGCTTCAATCTGTGGTAAAACTTCTTTCTCGACGACGCTCTCGCTGTCTCGGTACCTCTCCAGCATGGCAAGATATAAATAATGATAAGTTTTCACGATATCATAGTTCTCCCTGTCGTTGGCAAAAGAAGCCCCCAGGAGTTCCAGAGCTTCGATCCGGCTCCTCCGGTCGCAGTCGGCGTGAGCCAGGAGCAGCTCTACCACCTCGGCCTTGCAGCTCTCGGCAGCCACCTTCAGAGGAGTCATCCCATGGCCATTGACCATCATGGCCGCCTTCCACCTCACCAGCTCCCTGACGATCTCCAGGTGCCCGGCCTCGGCGGCGAAGTGCAGGGCGGTGGCTCCGCAGTGGGCCTTGGCGTTGGGGTCGGCGCGTTGCTCCAGGAGGTACCTCACCACCTCGGTGTGGCCCTTGTAGGCGGCGATCATCAGGCAGGTGTTGTCGTACTTGTTGGCGATGCTGATGTTGGCGTTGTTCTCCACCAGGTACTTGACGATGTCCAAGCGGCCGTCGAAGCAGGCGGCCCGCAGCGGGGTGGAGTTGGTGACCGTGGTGTGGTTGACGTTGGCCCCGTGGCTCACCAGCAGCTTCACCACCTCGAAGTGGCCGGCGCCCGCCGCACACCAGAGGGCTGTGGCACCGTCGATGACGAAGCTGGGGAGAGAATCAACCCGGGGGTGAGGGTGGGAGAGGGCTCCAAGGTGATCCCATCCAACCTTTGGCCAACAACCAGCATCCAAGTGCAGAATCATGGAATGGTTAGGTTGGAAGAGAGCTCTGAGGTGAAAAGGGAGAGGGAAAAAGGAAAAGGAAAAGAGGGAGAGGAAAAGAGGGAGAGGAAAAGAGGGAGAGAAAAAGAGGGAGAGGAAAAGAGGGAGAGGAAAAGAGGGAGAGGAAAAGAGGGAGAGGAAAAGAGGGAGAGGAAAAGAGGAAAAGGAATACATGGAAAAAGGGGGGAAAGGAGGGAAAAGGAGGAAAGAGGGGAAAGGGGGGAAAGGGTTGAAGAAGAAAGGAGAAAGGAGAAAGAAGAAAGAAAAAAGGAGAAAGAAGAAAGAAGAGAGGAAAGAGGAAAGAGGAAAGAGGAAAGAGGAAAGAAGAAAGAAGAAAGAAGAAAGAAGAAAGAAGAAAGAAGAAAGAAGAAAGAAGAAAGAAGAAAAGAAAGAAGAAAGAAGAAAGAAGAAAGAAGAAAGAAGAAAGAAGAAAGAAGAAAGAAGAAAGAAGAAAGAAGAAAGAAGAAAGAAGAAAGAAGAAAGAAGAAAGAAGAAAGAAGAAAAAGGAAAAAGGAAAAAGGAAAAAAGGAAAAAAGGAAAAAAGGAAAAAAGAAAAGAGAAAAGAGAAAAGATAACAGAGAAAAAAGAAAAAAGGAAAAAGGTAAAAGAAAAAAGGAAAAAAGGAAAAAAGAAAAAAGGAAAAAAGGAAAAAAGGAAAAAAGAAAAAAGGAAAAAAGGAAAAAGAAAAAAGGAAAAAGGAAAAAAGAAAAAAGAAAAAAGAAAAAAGGAAAATGGAAAAAGAAAAAAGAAAAAAGAAGAAAAAGGAAAAAGGAAAAAAAAAAAAAGGAGCAAAAGCAGTGGTGTTGAGCTGGGCTGTCAGAGCTGTGCTTTCCAGCCTGTACCCACTCCGAACTGAGGGGCCCTTCCCCCCAGCAGAGCATCCCCGCTTCCTTCAGCTGTTCCCATCCCAAAGCAGCCCCTGGGGTAAGGACAGGGGTAAGGGGCTTCACCCCCTTCACACCCCCTGAGCTCCCACACTGCAGCACACAAATCCCAGAGCAGGGCCCAATATCTGATTGCTGGGCAAGGGGGCTGGCTGGGCACACAGGGCTATCCCAAACCAACAATTCCATCTGAACAGAGATTTGTGTCATCTGATGAGGGAGCAGCTGTGTGGCTCTGGCAAACCCAACAACCCCAACTTCAAGAGCTCCAGGAGCAGAGATGCCTCCAGTTTTATCCACAGCACCTCGTTTTGTCAATCATCCCATTAAAAGCTTTTCAGGTCCCAAGAGGAGGCAGGTCTGGGATCCCTTGGTGACTCTGCAGGGACATCTGGAGCAGAGCCTGGAGAAGGGAGGTGCTGTGCCACCAGAGGGGGATCACATGCCTCCTGCTCCTCTCCCCACACTCCCACTCTGCCCATTGTGTCCCAGACAACACCTCCTTTAATCTGCACCAGATCACCCCCCAGCACGGCCCAGGGAGGAGGAAATTCAGCAGCAGAAGGGAGCTGACAGCCCTTCCTATCACCACTTTGCTTTAACTAAATTCAGGGCAGCTCCTCACCCTGGTTATTCTCAAAGATTTTTTTTTTTTTTTGGCTGGTGGGAAAAAAAAAAAAAAAAAAAAAAGCTGGATGAAAAGAACTAAAAAAGAAAACAATAAACCACAGAGGGAAGGCAGTTCCTCCCCTTTCATCTAGCATGTAAGAGCTCATGGAGCAGGAGCCAGATCAAAGGTATTGCTGAGGAGCAGGGATGAGGAGCTCTCCTCTCCATGCCAGCTACCTGCAAAACCTGAAGTGGTTCCAAAGCCCAACCTACCTTCAGGATTCCTCAGCCCTGCCTCAGCCTGACTCACGGGCAAGGACTCGAGGAGCACACTGGGAGAGTTTGCAAACATTCCTCCTTCCTTCCCTGGCAGCAGCACACTGCCTGGGCCGTGCTCCCGGGCACCCAGCTCTGGGGAGACCCTTCCTCCAGGATTGGGACCATCCCTCTGGGTCCCCAGCACCAACACAAGGAGGATCCGGAGCTGCTGGAGTCCAGAGGAGGTTCTGGAGATGCTGGAACAACTCTGGAGTCAGGCTGGGAAATTTGGGGGTGTTCAGGCTGGAGAAGAGAAAGTTCTGGGGAGACCTCAGAGCAGCTCCCAGTGCCTGAAGGGGCTGCAGGAAAGCTGGGGAGGGACTTGGGACAGGGATGGGATGAAGGGGAATGGCTTTGAAGTGGGAATAAGGAGATGGAGAGGAAATTTGGGGGAGAAATTCTGTGCTGAGCCCCAGGGTGCTGAGCCCCAGGGTGCTGAGCCCCAGAAGCTGTGGCTGCCCCATCCCTGGCAGTGCTGAAGGTTGGATGGGGCTTGGAGCCCCCTGGGAGGTGGCTTTAAGCTCCTTCCCAAACCATTCCTGGTTTTTGGCTGCCTTCTCCCCCCAGCTCCTCCCAGGGTGGCTGTGCTGGGATGTGCTGAGCCCCCAAACCCAACTTGTGTCCTCTCTGCTCTTGCAGGGTGCTGGAATTAATTCCAAGGATGAGTTCAGGGCAGCTGGGATCCAGCACCAGCCTGCAACCCCCTGGCAGTGTCCTCAGCGGCCACCTCTGCCTGGGGATGCTGCTGGGGGGGCCTGGAGGGATGGGATGAGGGGGAATGGCTTTGAACTGGGAAAAAGGAGATGGAGAGGAAATTTGGGGGAGAAATTCTGTGGTGTGAGGGTGCTGAGCCCCAGAAGCTGTGGCTGCCCCATCCCTGGCAGTGTTGAAGGTTGGATGGGGCTTGGAGCCCCCTGGGCTGGGGGGAGGTGTCCCTGAGCATGGCGGGGGGGGATTTATGTCCTTTCCCACCCAAACCATTTTTGGGATCCCTCCTGACCCTGCTCAGCATCCCCAGGGATGTTCAGCAAGTAACACATCATTAATGAATAATTATCTTTCCATTAATCAACAGCTCCCAGCCCTGGGGTGAGAGGACAAGGGGTGATGGGTGGGAATGGAAAGAGGGGAGATGGAGAGGAGATTTTTGGGGAGAAATTCTGTGGGGTGAGGGTGCTGAGCCCCAGGGTGCTGAGCCCCAGAAGCTGTGGCTGCCCCATCCCTGGCAGTGCTGAAGGTTGGATGGGGCTGGGGGGAGGTGTCCCTGAGCATGGCAGGGGGGATTTAAGGTCCCTCCCAACCCAAACCAGTCTGGGGCACTGGGGGGGATTTGTGGTCCCTTCCCAGCCAGCCCAGTCAGGGATTCTCTCCTCTTGGATCCAGGGAGCATCAGGTGGAGAATCCCAACCAGAACCCACTCCGGGGAGGGGGGTGTCTGTGTGTGTGTGTGTGGATGTTTCAGCACCAGCCCCTCCCCTCCACCCCTCCACCCCGGTTCCGATCCGGATCCCCATCCCGGTGGTGTTTACATACCCATCGAACCGGACGGTTCCGGTTTGCTGGGTCTGGACCCGGTAATGTTCCAGGAGGAGCCGGACCACCTTGGCGTGTCCGTTCCTGGCGGCGATGATGAGGGGGGTGGATCTCTGCCCGCCGTGCTGGCTGACATAGCCCAGCAGGTATTTGATGTCACTCTCGGAGCGGTTCAGCAGCAGCGCTGCCAGGGTCAGCACTCGCCCCTCGCTCGCCGCTTTGTACACGTACCCGGCCAAGCCCTCCATTGCCGCCGCCTCTTCCTCCTCCACCTCCTCCTCCTCCTCTTCCTCACCGCTTCGCTTCCGAGGGCTCCTCCCGGGCTGTCCCAGCACCGCCGCTTCTCCTTCTCCTTCCTCCTCTTCCTCTTCCTCCTCCGTCCTTCCTGGGTGCCCACCGGGGGGCACATGCGGCCCCCTGGGAGCCAGCAGCCCCCCGGCACGGGCCAGCCCCAACCGGACCGCCGCCGACACCGGGAAAACCCAGAACCTCACCCGGCCCAATGCGACATCCCCGGAACCCACACCCCGGGGACTCGAACCCGAGGAGGGGAGAGCGGAAAGGGGACCCGAGGAGCGGTACCGGGAGGTGCGGAGCGGGGCGGGACCGAGCGGTACCGAGAGGTACGGGGCGGGGCGGGGCGGGACCGAGCGGTACCGGGCGGTGAGGAGCGGTACCGAGAGGTGCGGAGCGGGGCGGGACCGAGCGGTACCGAGAGGTGCGGAGCGGAACCGGGCGGTGAGGAGCGGTACCGAGAGGTGCGGAGCGGTGCGGACCGGTACCGAGCGGGGCGGTGCGGACCGGAACCGAGCGGTGCGGAGCGGTACGGAGCGGAACCGAGCAGTACCGAGCGGTACGGAGCCGTATGGATCGGACCGGGCCCGCAGACGGGAAGGGCCGCGGTCGGTACCGACCTTCCGCCGCTCCGCCCGCTCCGGAAGGGAAGGCGGAAGTACCGCTCAGTTCCCCGCCTTCCCCCCGGCAAGCGGAGCCCAGGCACGGACGTTCCGGGAGGCTGCAGTTCCGGGCCCTGCGGGATGCGCGGCGGGGTTGGGGTATTCGGGGAGGTTCGGTTGGATCCAATGGGATTGGGTTGGACTTGGGATGGATTGGGGGGATTGGCTTCAGTGGAGCTTGGGTCGGGGATGGTTCTGTTGGAGGGGGTGGGGTGGTTTTGGTTGGGTTATACTGGGTTGGGTTGGGTTGGGTTGGGATGGGTTTGGTTGGGTTATGTTGAGTTGAGAGGGGTTGGTTGGGGTTGGGTTGAGTGATGTTGAGTTGAGGGGGGTTGGGTTGGGATGGGTTTGGTTGGGTTGGGTAGGGTTGAGTGGGGTTGGGTTGAGTTGAGTTGAATTGGGTTGGGTTGGATTGACTTGGGATGGGTTTGGTTATGTTGAGTTGAGGGGGGTTGGTTGGGGTTGAGTTGGGATGGGTTGGGTTATGTTGAGTTGAGGGGGGCTGGGTTGGGTTGGGTTCCCTTGGCTCGATTGGGGTTGATTTCAGGGAATCCCAGGTTGTTAGGGGCTGGAAGAAACCTCAAAAAATCACCGAGTCCCCCTTGCCAGAGCAGGGTCACCTAGGTTGGGCCACGTGGGACGATTCTCTTCAAGTTGGGTTTTGTTTTGCTGAGTCTGTTGCGTTGGTTGGTTGGTTGGTTGGTTTCTCAAAGAAGGGACGAGCAGCTTTGCCTCCTCCCAACGAGCTGGCCAGGCAGGAGCTTTGTCCCTTTGTCCTTGGTGGCAGGGATGCCACCACCAGCCTGGCTGGGAGGGTCACCTCCCCCAAGAGCTGAACACCCCCTGCTTGGCCTCCTCTCTTTTCCCCCACACGGATGATGTCCCAGAGTCCCTCGGGAGGTGCCCCGTGCTGTCCCCAATCACAGGAGGGGGACAAAGGCCACGCTGAGGAACACGATCCCTGTCCTGCCCTCCTGCCTGCCCTTGTTTTCCAGGGGATCCGGTGTCAGCCATATTAATAATGAATTTCAGCCCGTGCAACAGGAGCTGCTGGCTCCTGGAGAAGGTTTGGGGTTGGGAAGAGGAGCCCTGGAGGGGGTTGAGGAGGGGGGGTTCAGCTTTGAACAGCCCCCGAGGTGTCCAAGGTAGAGCAGGAGACGCAGGGTTCAGCAGAAGTTGGAGTGGAAACTCTCTCCATCACCTCAACAAAACCCTCCACCTTTCGAGGATTTTTTTTCGTCGCTTTTTTTTGGGTTTTTTTTTCCCCCTCGCTCGTGTTCCCCTCTGGGTCAGCACAAAGAGCAGAGGGAGATCCATCAGGAAGCGTGGGTGCGGGTTCCTCAGCAGACATTTGTGGCCCAACTTCAAGCTTTTATCCCCAAAAAACCATGGAGAGCCCTGGAGATGGAGCCAGGGTCATCTTGGGGTGGTGACAGCAGAGCTCAGAGCCCAGCCTGGCACCCCCTGAGCTCCACCAAACTCATCAGAATCCCAAATGTCCCTAGGGACATGGGAATCCTTAATGTCCCCAGGAATATCAGAATCCTAAATCTGCTCAGGAATATCAGAACCCCAAACCTCCCCAGGAACATCAGAATCCCAAATGTCCCCAGGAACATCAGAACCTTATAAATACGAGGAAGAATTTTTTTCCCTCTGAGGCTGCCCGGGGAGGTTGTGGAATCTCCTTCCCTGGAGCCATCCAAATCCCACCTGGATGTGTTCTGTGGGAGCTGCTGGAGGTGCCCCTGCTCTGGCAAGGGACCCAATGGTTTATGGGGTCCCTTCCCACCCCACACTTTCTCTGATTGATTCTCTGCCTGCCTGTATTTTCCCTGTCATTCCCTGCCAGCCTTTTCCCACCTCTGGATCCCATTTTCCTGCTCAGGAATCTCGAGATACAAACACCACGAGGCTCTGGAGGCTCCAACATCATCCTTCCCATGGAACCTTCCCATGGAACCTTCCCAGGGAACCTTCCCAGGGAACCTTCCCAGGGAATCCCAGCCTGGGGTGGGTTGGGAGGGACCTGAAATCCCCCCCAGTGCCAGTGGGACACCTCCCCCCAACCCAGGGGGCTCCCAGCCCCATCCAACCTCCAGCACTGCCAGGGATGGGGCAGGGTTAGGATTAGGATTAGGGTTAGGGTTAGGGTTAGGATTAGGGTTAGGGTTAGGATTAGGGTTAGGGTTAGGATTAGGGTTAGGGTTAGGGTTAGGATTAGGGTTAGGGTTAGGGTTAGGGTTAGGGTTAGGATTAGGGTTAGGGTTAGGGTTAGGGTTAGGGTTAGGATTAGGGTTAGGGTTAGGGTTAGGGTTAGGGTTAGGATTAGGGTTAGGGTTAGGGTTAGGGTTAGGGCTTGTAGGAAGCCCACAGCTTCTGGGGCTCAGCACCCTGGGGCTCAGCACCCTCACCCCACAGAATTTCTCCCCCAAATCTCCTCTCCATCTCCCCTCTTTCCATTCCTCACCCCTTGTCCTCTCACCCCAGGGCTGGGAGCTGTTGATTAATGGAAAGATAATTATTCATTAATGATGTGTCACTTGCTGAACATCCCCGGGGATGCTGAGCAGGGTCAGGAGGGATCCCAAAAATGGTTTGGGTGGGAAAGGACATAAATCCCCCCCCTGCCATGCTCAGGGACACCTCCCCCCAGCCCCATCCAACCTTCAGCACTGCCAGGGATGGGGCAGCCACAGCTTCTGGGGCTCAGCACCCTGGGGCTCAGCACCCTCACACCACAGAATTTCTCCCTCTCCATCCCCACATTCCCGGCGCTGGGAATTCCCCCGAATTCCCGCACTTTGGGCCATGGGGAAGGCCCCGGTTCCACCCCCACCTTCCCATCCTTTCCCCTCCCCGCACCGGGGCGGGACCGGAACCGCGCAGCCGCCGCGGGTTCCCTGGGTCTGGGGCGGGGCGGGACCGGACGGACCGGGACTGCTGGGCTGGGGGTACCGAACCGGACCGGGTGAGGGTACCGAACCGGACCGGGACTGCCGGGCTGGGGGTACCGAACCGGACCGGGTGGGGGTACCGAACCGGACCGGGACTGCCGGGCTGGGGGTACCGAACCGGACCGGGCTTGGGGTACCGAACCGGACCGGGACTGCTGGGTTGGGGGTACCGAACCGGGCCGGGCTTGGGGTACCGAACCGGACCGGGACTGCTGGGTTGGGGGTACCGAACCGGACCGGGACTGCCGAGCTGGGGGTACGGAACCGGGCCGGGCCTGGCGGCAGATGCAGGGTTCGGCTCGGAGGCGGCCGTTCCCTTTGGCGGCCCCGGGCTCCCCCCAGCCCCCCGGGAGCGGATTCCCGGGCAGGTGAGCGGCGGGGCCGGGGGGGGACACGGGGAGGGAACATTTGGCACCTCCATCCCCCCCATCCCGGTCCATTCTCCTCCGAACCCCCCGGATCCTCCTGTCCCGAGCGCCTCCGGGATACCCCAGACCCATCCTGGGTTTCACTGCCCCGTACAGCCCCATCCCAGGGACCACCACCCCAATCCTCTCCCCCAACCCCATCCCAGGGACCACCACCCCATCCAGACCCCTTCCCCAAACCCATCTCAGGTACCACCACCCCAATCATTTCCCCCAAACCCAGCCCAGGTACCACCACACCATCCAGACTCCCCCCAAACCCTTTCCAGGGACCTCCACCCCATCCAGACCCCCCCCTAACCCTATCCCAGGTACCACCACCCCCTCTATCTCCCCCAAACCCATCCCAGGTACCACCACCCCATCCAGACCCCCCCCAAACCCATCCCAGGTACCACCACCCCATCCAGACCCCCCCCTAACCCATCCCAGGTACCACCACCCCATCCAGACCCCCCCCAAACCCATCCCAGGTACCACCACCCCACATTCATCCCCCCCTCAGCTCATCCCATGTGTCCCCCCCACCTCCAGCATGCTGTGGTTATCCACGATATCCCAGAAGATAAAGTTCCCCAGCTCATGTTGGGTTTTCCCTGGATCAGCCATAGGTCCAGGACACCCTGGCTCACCTGGTCCAGGAAGCCAGAACCTTTCCCAGCTCCTCCAAGGCACCACCCTCAGGTTTGGCCCAGGGGCTCAGGTGGTGTAAAGTGGTGGCTGCTGCAGCTGCCATCCCCTGGTGGTCCCTGCACCATGGGAATGAGATTCCTTGAGTTCTCCTGGGAAGATTCCAGCAGGGCTGGCTCAGGCTTTGCTCTGCAGGGTGGATGCTGAAGGTGATGCTGCATCCAGAGCATCCCTGTGCTGGAGGCACTGAGGCACTTTTAGCATTCAGCAGAAGTCTCAGGGGAGTTGGATTTTGCTTTGTCATGCAAAAGTTAAAAATAGTTGCACTTAATTCAGCACTTAAGCTTTTCCTCCTGCTTTTGTGCTCACTTCTTGGCCAGGAAGAGCCTTCTGACAGGGACCTGTCAGTTTGTAACCAGGCCACTCTTCTTGCTCCTCTTCTCTTTGGCCTCTCAGCTGTTTGATCCCAAAAATTGGAGACACCTCAGATTTGGGGTGCAGACCTGGAGTCTGCTCCTTGGAACCCTGTTGCCTGACCTCAGGCTGACACTCTTCCCTTCTCTCACTTCCAGGCATGGAGCAGTCAAGAACGAGGACACCTTCAAGACCTCCCCATTCCATTTGGATCTCTGGTTCTACTTCACCCTGCAGAACTGGGTGCTGGATTTTGGGCGTCCCATTGCAATGGTGAGGGTGGCAGGGGCAGCCCCCCTGCTTTGATTGCAAGCAGCCTAATTAGGGGGTCCCAGGACAGTGGGGACAGAGCCATGGTGGTTCCCTATAGACCCATGGTGGTTCCCTATAGACCCAGCCCCATCCTGGCTCCCCCAGCCCCATCCTGGGTTTCAGCACCCCATACAGCCCCATCCCAGGTGCCACCATCCCATCCATCTCTCTTCCCTTGAGACAAGGACCAGTGTGAGGTACTGGTGTCACTGGTGCCAAGCTTGGCGTGGGGAAGGCACCTGGGAAACTTCTTCCTTGTCTTCTGTCCCACAGCTTGATGTTTTCCTAACAAAAGTTACCTGGAGAGGTAACCTGATCCTCTCCCCTCCCTCTCCTCAGATCATCCTACCTTTGGAGTGGTTTCCTCTAAACAAACCAAGTGCTGGAGATTATTTCCACATGGCTTACAACGTGATCACACCTTTCCTTCTGCTCAAGGTAAACCTCAAGGTGCAGGCCTTTCCTTTTCTTTTCCCTTTCCCCTTTCCTTTCCCTTTTCCCTTTCCTTTCCTTTCTTCTTTTCCCTTTCCTTTCTTCTTTTTCCTTCCCTTCCCTTTCTTCTTTTCCCTTTCCTTTCCTTTCTTCCTTTCCCTTTCTTCTTTTCCTTTTCCTTTCCCTTTCCTTTCTTCTTCTTTTCCCTTTCTTCTTTTCCCTTTCCTTTCCTTTTTTTTCCTTCCCTGTCCCTTTCCCTTCCCCTC
The DNA here is from genome assembly GCA_023637945.1 of Phaethornis superciliosus. Classification (NCBI taxonomy): domain Eukaryota; kingdom Metazoa; phylum Chordata; class Aves; order Apodiformes; family Trochilidae; genus Phaethornis; species Phaethornis superciliosus. Next base: position 1,333,817 of record JAJQWJ010000012.1, read on the forward strand.
CCCTTTCCCTTTCCATTTTCCCTTCCTCTTCCTTTCTCTCCTTCTTTCTTCTTCCATTTCCCTTCCCTCTGTTTTGAAAGGCTCCAAGAGTTTTTTAGGAACTGTTGAACAACCACTGGTGATTCCCCCAGCCCCCCAGAGGTGCTCACTCCAGAGGGAATTTGTGCTGCCACCTTTTAGAGAGCAAAGCAGTGGCTGCCTCCACACAACACAACTTTCCTGCATGTTTTCCATCCTAAATCTGCATTCAGGAGCCACATCCCTTCTCCCTGGCTGAGCCACAGAATAGTTTTTAAGATCCACCTGTGATTTAAAAGGCCTTAGGAGACAGCTGGAACTCCAGTGGATTTTCTAAATTGTCCAGATTTTAATTACATTTGCTCTTCAGCATTAGGGTTGTATCTTAACTTGGATTTATCTTGCTTCAGCTGCCAGCCCCTGGATCCTGCAAAGCATTTAGGAGGTTAAAGACAGTCACATCATTGGAAATCTCCTCATATTAAATACTGAGCAGCCAGAAGATATGAGAAAGCAATTATATTTTTCTTTTTAACACTCATTAGCTAGAAATTGAATGATGTCCTGAGATGGGATTCTCTCTTCTGAGTCTGTCTGGGAGACTTTAAGTGTGTGGTCAAAAAGGGAATGTTCAGGATCACTTTGAGGGGGTGTGAAAGCTCTGGAGTTGGGTCTGACCCCTCAGAGCCTGCAGGCTGGGTAAAATTTCCCATCTTGGACTTTCCTGGAAGCACAGGGAAATAAAAAAAAATTAAAAAAAAAAAAAAAAAAAAAAAAAAAAGGAAAAAGCTGTGTGTTATTCAGGACCCAATTCTGTTGGGCAGTGTCCCCCCAAAGGCCATGTCCCACTCCCCTTCTCCATCAGACAGGAGCTTTCCTGGGCCCTCTGCTCACTCCTCTGATGCTCAGGCAGCACTTAGAGAGAGAGAGGGAAAGTTAAGCCTCAAAATTAAATAAAAAATAAGGAGCTTTTCAGTGTTTATGAAGGGCTGCAAAGCTGATTTGGCAGCAGGGAGGGGGGAGGTGAAGGTGGCCCCAGCTGATCCTTGGGCTGGGCTGATGGGTCCCCCCCTGAGCTGGGATTTTTGTCTTTTGAGGTTTTTGTGGTCCTTTTCTTCTCCTGCTCTGGGTAACCCCCAGGCAGAGCTCCTCACTCAAGCTGATGTTCCAAAAGGTGCTTCAACCAGTTCTGCTGGTGATGAGATATTTCTGCACAGGGCTCTAAATGCAGCTTCCTCTTTAGGCTCAAACACACAGAGAAGTGAATCCAAAATCCACGAGGGAGAAAGAAAAAAAAAAACCAACAAAAAACACCACAACACACCCCAAACAGCTGAACAACAAAAATCATTTGAAATGAGGAATTCTGAAGAATTTATAAAGGAACAAAAATGCCTGTTGGCCAAAGGAGTGAGGTGCCTGTGCTGAGTGGAGCTGCTGGAGGTTGTCCCCACCACTGGAGGGCACAGCCAGCCTTTGCAGCTCCCTCAGCAGAGGAACTGGAGAAAGCAGCAGCCTTTGGAATTCATTAATGGGGTTTGATTGCATGGGGTGAAGGGATTGCTGTGTTGGAAACAGGGGGTGGCTGATGGGGGCTGAGGGCTGGCTCAGGGTAAGGCTGCTGCTTTAACAGGGACAAAAAAAATTGGGATCTTAGAATCATGGCCTGGGTTGGGTGGGAAGGGACCACAAATCCCCCGCAGTCCTCCCTGCCATGCTCAGGGACACTTCCCACCAGCCCCATCCAACCTTCAACACTGCCAGGGATGGGGCAGCCACAGCTTCTCCGGGCACCCTGGGGCTCAGCACTCTCCCACCACAGAATTTCTTTCTGATGTCTGACTTAAATCTTCCCTCTTCCAGTTTAAAACCTTTCCCCCTTGTCCTACCACTAAATGCTCCTAGGAAAAAATCCCTCCCCAGCTGTCCTGGAGCCCTTTCAGGTACTGGAAGGCTGCTCTAAGTTCTTCCCAGAGCTTTCTCTTATCTTTTATCATTGCAAACAAGGATAATTCCTGTATCCAAACCTGCAAATCATGTGGGTTGGTGGGAAAAGTGTCCCAGATGGATTGAGGGCAGGAAGCTGCCATCAGGGAAGCTCCTTCTGGTGGGGATGCTCGCTTTCCCCAGGGATGCAGAACCTGTCACTCATCTCTGCTGCTTCCTCCTCGCTCTTCAACACCTCTCTGTGTGCTTTTAGCTCATCGAGAGATCCCCCAAGACCTTACCCAGGTCAATGGTCTATGTCAGCATCATCATGTTTGTCATGGGAGCCAGCATCCACTTGGTGGGAGACTCCGTCAACCACCGCCTGATATTCAGTGGTTACCAGCACCACCTCTCTGTCAGAGAGAACCCCATCATCAAGAACCTGAAGCCAGAGACACTGGTAAAGAGGCTGTGTTTTATGCCAGCACTTAAAAAAAAAAAAAACCTATTCCTGAATTGCTTGTTTTTATTTACCAGCCTCCTGCTGCCTCTGCCCTTTTTCTCTCCTTGCAGATCGATTCCTTTGAGCTGCTGTACTACTATGATGAGTATTTGGGTCACTCAATGTGGTAAGCAATTTAGAGCCCATCTAGCAGCCTCAGAACAAGAGGCAGAGATGAGCTGATCAGGGCTTAAAATGTTAAAAAAAATAAAAATAGACTGGGAGGCAGCTGATGAGAGCTGGCTGGGGATAATGTTCTGCCAGCCTGGGTGATTACAGGGGATCTCTCCCTTGGAAAATCACCTGTTGCCCTGGGTACTGGCTCAGTCTTGGTGATTTTGCTAAGATGTGGCTGTGTGACAGCTGTAGGGGCCAAAGGAATGGTTTGTCTGGCCCCTGGACCACCCAAGAAACAGATCCAAGGGCTCACCCACATTTTTCCTCCTCTGGAAGCCAGCCCCAAACCACCCCAAGTCTGCCCGCTCCATCCAGCCCTTTCCTCCCTCCTGACCTTCCCCATCCATCCCTTTTAGCAGCCCTCCAACAAAAGGGAAGGAAGCAGCAAGCAAATCCCTGACTTTTAAATAAAAAAGAGCCCCACTAACCCACTGCTTCACCCACCAGAGAAGCCTGGGTTTTTTTTTTTTCTTCACCAAATTAATTCCCCTGCTGCTCTTCCACCAACTTAATTCTCAGCACAGGAGTTACCTGGGTTTGGGTGGTGGATTTAAAGCCTTTTGCAGGTCACAGCAGCCATCAGTGTGTTGGTTCTGCTTGCAGGTACATCCCTTTTTTCCTGATCCTGTTTATATATTTCACTGGCTGCTTCACCCCTGTGGAAGAGGAGAGCAGGATGCCAGTGGCTGCCTTGCTTCTGATGGGGCCCAGCAGCCTCTATTACTGGTAAGTGGCTTCTGTCCAGTCTGGGTGGGCAAAGGATGGAGCTGGGAGCCCCTCAGGGTCTCTCCATTCCCCAGGTCTGGAAAATCAAATCCAATCTCAGTGACTTTTGCAGCCTTTGGAAATTGGGATAATTTCAGGGTGACCCCCCAGCACTCCTGTCCCTGCTTGGGGTGTTTCTCCAGCCACGCTTTGGGGCAAATTATTACTGCTGGAGCTCCAGCTCCCTCAGGCCTTGCTGTCTGCCCATTTTTGCTGCACTTTTGGACAGTTCCTCATTGATTTTGGGGTGGTTATCCCCTGCCTGCAGCCCATCCTCCTGCCCTCAGGGTGCTGGTGGCCTCGGGGATGCTCTCACCCCTTCCCCAGGGATTTTACCCCAAACCCAGCCTGGCTGTGTGCTGCTCAGATGCTGCCTCCTCAGCTCACCCTGCAGGTCCAAATAGCTTTTTGAGAGGTCTTATTTATTTCCCATTTTCATTAGCCTCCTCTTCCCAAGTGCTTTTCCTGATGGCAGCCAAACAACTTCTCACTCATCTCCAGGCTTGATGTTCTCTCTTGCCTGTGGCTTTGCCCCCTGCTGAGGCTGTTTTGATACAGTAAATTTATTTTTGATCGTCAAAATCATCAAGAGATGATTTGGTCAGCTCCCACTTACCCCCTTGCACTTCCTTTAGGTGGATCAGCATGAGTTTCTCTGCCAGCAATTTAATTTAATTCATTCTTCCTCCCAGCTGACACCCTTCAGCATTGGCCACTGCAGATTTTCACCTCCAACGAGCACAGCATCCCCGGGTCAGAGCCAGAATTTGCTTTTTGGTTCTGCATTCAAACATCCCCATCCACACCCTGAGCCCAGCACCAGGAATTCCTTTACCCATTCTCTCCAAGGAGCCCCACAGCTCAGTTGTTAAATTCCTGAGGAGACAACAGGGAACCAAATCACAGCTTCAGAGCTGGTGGTAGGGAGCAGCCCAGCTTTCCCCATTTTCTTGCAAGGAGGAGGGAAAAGGGGGAGATGGGATGGGTGGAAGTGCTGCAGTCACTCAGGGCCTTTCCTGGGGACACTCATGGGTGTTTTTCCTTTGCAGGTACCTGGTGACAGAGGGTCAGATTTTCATCCTCTACATTTTCACTTTCTTTGCCATGATGGCTTTAGTGATGCACCAGAAACGCAAAGGACTGGTCCTGGACAGCAATGGGCTTTTCCTTTTCTATTCCTTCATCATCACCTTGGTCCTTATTGCTCTTTGGGTGGCTTGGCTGTGGAATGACAAAATTCTCAGGAAGAAGTACCCTGGTGTCATCTACATCCCTGAGCCGTGGGCATTTTACACCCTGCACATGAACAACCTCCATGCAGCAAAGGAAAGTTTATAAGTTTTGATATTTTAGAGAGATTTGGAGAAAAAAAAAACAAAAAAACCCCAAAAAAACAACAAACAATAATCTAGTTTTTCTAATGTAGCTGTCTTTCAAATAAATTCCTGACCCAACAGTAGCTGTGAGAAGCATCCTGTGTTAAGCAGACCTAGCTGGGGAGGGGGGAGAACAAAAGGCAGAAGTGGTTTTTGTGGCTTTCTGCTTTACAGACAGGTTTGGGGATATCTGCACAGGCTCAGCACCCCTCAAAACTGCACTTTTTGAGTGCTTAGGGGACATCCCTAAAGCCCTCCTGTATGGGAGGGCAGCACCCATCCCCACACCATCAGGGTTCAGCTGCTGGTGGCAGAAGAGCCAAATCCCCTCAAATACAGCCCAAAAAGAGGTCAAAGGGTGGGAGGGTCTTGCCCACCATCCACTTCTCCCCCCACTCACCACTTCTGCAGCCTCAGGTGATGGAGCTGAGCTCCTGCTGCTCCAGATGCCTCCCTGGGAGAGGGATCCCACCCCTCTGTGATGGACAAAAAGGAAAAAAAAGCTATTAGAGAAATAAAATAAACACATTTTGTAAAAGCTGAGTGTCTGGTCTGGCTTCCTGAGGCAGGGATAATATTTTTCCATGAGATTTCAGAACCCTGAAGGTGTCACTGGGTCAGGGCAGGGTCTGCCAGTCCATGGTCACTACAGAGGTGAAATATTAAATTCTTGGGTCTAGATCTTGATATTGGGCACCTCATCCCCTGCCACCCCAGCGGCTGGGGGATCTTTGGGAGATATTTCAGCAGATCCTCTGAGGCAGAACTTCCAAACCACCTAAAAAAAAAAAAAAATCCCTTCCCCTCCTTCTTCCCAGGGAGGCACCTGAACCCCTCCTTTCCCCTGCAGCCCCCCATCCCAGCACCCTATCCCGAGCTGAACTGGGAACAACAGAGCCTGAATTTCTTTTCCCTGCCCACCAATCCCCCCGGGATGCTGGGACAGGGATGGATTTACCTCCCAGCACCTTATAACCCCACGGTTATTCCAGGTGAGCAAACCTTTCCTGCTCAGCCACCTCCAACCTGACCCCAAACACCCTTTAAAACCCATGCCAGGGGAAAGCTCTCCTCCCACATCCCCCCATCCCATCCTGAAATCTTTTCTCCCAGCTCCGGGATGCGGGGCTAGCAGGGGATGCAGCGGGGCAGGGATCGGGCCCCGTTGCCATGGCAGCAGGGTGTTGATTACAGCCCAGGGAACACTCCAACCCAGGGTTCTTTGGACTTTAGACTTTTATCCACCAGGAAAAACCCAGCAGACACCTCCGGGCAGCCTGAAACCTAAGGAAGGGCCCCAAAACCATGGTGAGTGAAGCATTTCGGCAAATCCCTCCTCCTCCTCCTCCTCCTTCTCCTCCAGGTTTTAAAGCCAATTTTGTTTTGTTTTATTTTTTTTTCTCTCCTCCTTTACAGGCAAAATTTCTGTCCCAGGATCAAATCAATGGTATGTCCCGTTTTGTTCTCCTTTTGGGGTTGTTGGGTTTGGTTTTAAGATCACCTTAAATTTATACATATTTTTCTAAATAAAAAACAAAAAACCCTAAACATTTCCCCCCCCCCAAAGGATCTCACTCTGAGCTTGTGCTCCCCAGCTTGCCCTCCTCCCAGCTCCCAAGAATCTGCTTGCTCTGAAGCCAAAAAAAAAAAAAGAAAAAAAATCTCCCTGATTTTATTCAGTCAGTGCTGGAAGCCAAAAGCACCCCCAGCCCCAGCCCAGCCCCAGAACCACCCCAACCCTGGCCCAGGAGGGATTTCAGGTGAACATTCACACCTGATGGGAGCAGAAGAAGGAAGGAGCAGGTGCAGGAGGTGGAAATCCTGACTGCAAAGCATGGGGGCTGGGAACCCCTGCCTGGGATGGAGGAAAGATTTGCCATGGGAATGGCAGGAACAAGCAAAAAAAAAAAAATACCAAAAAAAACCCCAAACAAAAAAAACACACCAAAAAAGAAAAAAAAAATAATCCAAACCCCAGGGTATTAGTGCAAATCTGTTCAGCTGCAGCACCTTGGGCAGGATTGCTGCAGGAGGGGAGGTGGCCCAGGCACCCAGCACCCACCCCACAGCACCCATGGGACCCCAGACCCACAGTGAGGGAGAGGGAGGGTGGGGAGGGGGTGAAGGGAGAGGCTGTGGAGCACAACTTGCCTTGGGGGTGAGGAGGAGGAGGAGGAGGAGGCCAGCAGCCTTATCTAGGTCAGCCTTGGGGAGGGGGTTGCAGAGCAGGAGCTGCTGCTGGAGGGGGAAAAGGGGGAGCAAGGGAGGGGAGGTGGGGGGCAGGGGTGGGGGGAAAGTCTCCTCGTCACCCCCAGCCCATCCAGCCCCGATCACTTCTTCTGCCTTTACCTAAATTCCACCTGCAGGGTGGCCAACACCTCCTCCTCCACCACCTTCTTCAAGGCTCCTTCCTTCGGCATCGTCGAGGCAGAGGAAAAAAAAAAAACAAAACAAAAACCCACTTTTTAGCAGTGCTCAAGGCATTTGGAAGCCTGAGTTCCCCCTCCAAACTTGCTTCATTAGGCTGGAGGACCCCATGTAGCTCAGCTATTCACCAGCCTGGATTTTAATTGCCCTTGGCCCTTTCCCCAGGCTCCTTCCCCCTCCTTGTCCATCACTTTCCCTTGAAAGAAAATCCCCCAGCCAGACACAAGATCCCTGTGAGCACTCCGTGTCAGCTCACATCACCATAACAGAGTTCTGCCTTTTAATTAGAGTTCAAGGAATGTTTTTCCCTGTATGACAAGAAACAAAAAGGCAAGATAAAAGCCACTGACCTGATGGCAGTGATGAGGAGCCTGGGAGCCAGCCCCACGCCGGGAGAGGTGCAGAGACATCTCCACTTGCACAAGATCGGTAAGGAAAGAGCAGGCTGTAAAAATTCCACTCTTTTTTTTGGTGGTCAGGAGGTTATAGATGTGAAGAGAAGGCAAGGAGGCTGCCTGGAGCCCAGTAAATAATATTTGCTCTCAGGCCAGGCAATGCAGCAGCACCAGAACCTGCTCTGATGTGCTGGGTGCTGAACAAATCACCAACAAATCACCACAGATTCAACAGAGATGAAAAGAGTGCCATTAAAAAAAGATAAAGGTTCAAAAACAGCTGGAAGCATTCATCCCCATTATGATTTTGAAGCTGGGAAATTGCCCAGTCCAACCAGCACAGGTAGAAGAACAGAGAGAGATCTTCATCTGCAGATAACATATAAATAAATTCAAAGCACAAAGACCAAAGAAGACTCAGAAAACTGCATTAAAATGCTGGACATGAGCTCTAAAAGGGGTTTGGGGCCAGGAGAAAGCCCCCAGCACTGGAACACCCTGTTCCAGACCAGAATCAGGCAAAAAGGACAAAGTGCCCCAGGATGGGAGGAGAGGAGGGGGATGCTCAGGTCTGGATCCAGACTACAAACCTGAGCCCTTCCTAAAGATTCTGCTCTGCTTTTTCCAGATAGGAATGCAGAGCTGGATTTCTCCACTTTCCTGAATATAATGTACAGGCAGATGAAGCAAGAGGAACCTGAAAAGGAAATCCTGATGGCCTTATCCATGATTGACAGGCAGAAGAGAGGAGTCGTCACCGTTTCGGAGCTGAGAGCCAAACTTACAAGATTAGGAGAAAAGCTCTCTGAGGAAGAAGGTATTTCACAACTAAAATACACCCCAAATGCTCCTCCCCTCTTATTTCCTTCTCTTTTTTCCTCTGTAGTCAGCCTGGGAGCTGTGCCTCCTTTTGGGGGTGGGGGGAGAAGGGATGTCCCCCCATCACCTCCTGCAGAAGAGATAACCCAGATACCTACCTGTTAACCCAGACACTTTCTCCCTTCCTGAAGTTGTTTCCGGAATGATGATTTTTCACCCCAAAATGGGTTTATAAAGGGTCCTGGGAGAAGGTCCATGCCCTTGGCCACAGGGATGCTGTCAGGAGGACATGGGGCACTGGCAGCTTCCCAAGGCTGAGCTGCCAGAGCAATTTAGAAGAAGGAAGGGGACTTATTTCATTAAGATTCTTTTGAAAAGAAGGGAAACAGCTGTCCTGTTTGTCAGAAATTTGTGCCTGAGGGGCACAATGGGATTTCCAAGAAGAGAGCAAGGAGCAGAAACCCATCAATAGTTTGATACAAGCAAGGAGTGACTTTCTCAGGGTCATGGGTTCGTTCAGACCCCGTTGGGCTCCCTGAGGGTAGAACTGTCCTTTGGACTGCTAAAGGAGGATTTAGATGTAATCAGAGCCAGGCTGGTCCAGTCACCATCACCAGCTTCAGGAGATACCCCAAACCAAGGCACATCTCACCTGCTCTTCAGTTGTTTAACTGGATTAGGAGTTGATGCAGCAATTTGCAGGGTTCTGAAAACCCTTCCAGAGCTACTGGGTGAGCTGAACAGTGAAGAGGTGGAGACATTCATCCTAACTAAAGGCATCCCAGCAAGAGCCACCATTACAGAGAGATCTGGGAGCTGGTGGGGGGAGATTTCCCATTAATTCTGTGTAGAGACTGAGCAGCTACTCCCAAGGTGGAGCAGGGCACTACAGCTCCCACCCAAGGCAGCAAGGCTGCTGCTCAGCCAGAAATTCCCCTCTCTGCCTCAACACCCTGAACTCCAGCCTCCAAAGAGTGCTGTAAATATTTGATGCCAGAACAGGCTCCCTTTCATTAGCATCAGCAATTGTTCAGTGACCACTGGCACCTCCCTTCGTTTCCAGCAGCTCCAGAAAAACCTTTTTTATCTTTTGCATTTAACTTCCATTTAGCAAAGGAGAACTGACACTTTTTTTTTTTTTTTTTTTTTCATCTCTGTTATTTTTAAAAATGTTGCGGGCTGGGTTAATTATTTTTTAAAGGGGTGTCCTCAGAAGCATTTGGTTACCATCAGGGTGTTCTGTCTGCCAAGAGGATTATGTCTCCTGTTCCTTGCCTCACAGGAGCAGCAGTTCCCACAGTAGCTCTGCATTTACCCCATGCTGTAACCAGATCCCCCCAGCAGCAGCTTCTACTGATACCCCCCACACACACTGTCTGCAAAGAGAGGGGAAAATGGTCTCATCCAGTACCCATGTGAGCAGGAGAGGGAGAAAACAGGTTCCTTCCACAAGTATGTACAGTAAAACAGCTGAAACCCCCCTCCCAGTGACCTTCCTCTTGGATTTCACAACCCACAACTGCAGAGCTGTTATTCTGTGCTCAAGTGTGAGTATTTCTGCAAACAAACACAGGTCCTCCAGCCTGAAAAACTGAGTTAAAATCCAGACCAGGCTCTGCTGACCTATTTCAGAATGGGAGAGCATCCCTCCAGCCAGGCAGGAGATGATGGGGGGCTGGGAATCAGCACAAGCCCTGTAGAATCCAACTGTTTCAATGCTCCATCAACACCTAGAAGGTGTCCTGCTAATAAAATACCAAATGATAAAGGCAGATCCACAGCCCAACAGTCCCCATCCCTTGGCACAGCACCCAGCCAGGATCCTGCTCACCCAAAATAAAATGGGGACAAGGTCCTGAACCTGGACACACCTCCCTCAACATCAAGCATGGGAGAAAAAAAAAAAAACCACCTTCTGGGCAGCATTAGACACCTTATCAAAGGGAACTGCCACCCAAAATGTTATCAAATAAAGGCTGCTGGCTTGCTCTGATGTTTGTTTTAGCACCCACCCACTATACATTATGGGTAAACAAGGAAGGGAATTTGCCTCCCTCCCCCTCCTCTGAAGGAAGTGGCATCTTGCATTCAGCAGCACTGCACATTATTTTTCTCTCTGTGTCATTTCTTATGTATTTCCATTTTCCTGGCATTATTTGACAGGAAAAATACATTTTAATTGTTTAGCCTGTACAGAAGAGAAGATCTGAAGTTAGGCTAAATGCTGTCACTGCCAAGGAGTAAGAAAACATCACTGCTGCCAGGTGCCAATTTTCAGGGAAAAAAACCCCAAAAAATCCCCACACAGCTGAGAAGGTATTTCAAACACTAAGGACCCAGCAATATTAGCAAGCATCACACAAATCTGCTTAAAGTTGAGCATATAATCAGCATGAACATTTAGTTTTGCCTAAACTGAAAAGGGAGAGGGTTGCTGTTCATTTCCATGCTGCTAATTTTACACCACCCAAAGTTACATTTTTTTTTACTCTCTTTCTTTCAGTCGATGACCTGCTGAAAGAAGCCAAAATTGGACCAAATGGAACAATCAAATATGAAGACTTTGTCCATCTTATTTGCCTCCCTACTGTCGACTACTGAAATTCAAGAGGAGATTTGATAGGAGCAAGACCTGAACCTTTTCTGACTTCTGTTTTTTCCTAGTTTCTACTTGAGCTTTAAAAAAAATCCTTATTTTGCCTTGACCATAGTACTTCCACTTACACAGGTTCCTATTTCTGGAGAAACATGGGCACAAACTGGGAGTGTCCTGTTATTATTTAAATAAACTACACGTGACATCCCCTTGTGTAACGTGTCATGCTTAAAAAAAAAATAGACAACTCATTTTAAAAACTGCATTGAAATCAACAGATTGGGGCATAAAAGATAACTGGTAGTTGTGGCCTCATGGTGACAGAGTTCCAAGAAGTCAGCATCACCCCTAACCATCTGATCCACCCAAACACAGCTCTTGGGGTGGAACCAGCAGCTCCGGTATGTCCCAATAGTGGGAATCCTGCACAGCTCCCTGGGATTCCTTGCATCCATGGTAAGATAAGTCCCAAAAAGATGTTCTCCTGTCCAGTTAACAGCCCCACTTGTGAGGTGGCTGCATCCCTGGTGACATCCCTGGTGACAACCCTGGAGAGGAGCAAAGCAGCCAGCTCCCAGTGCTCACCAGTTGCAGAGGACAACTCCCAGTCTCCAAGCAGAGGGATGGTCTATGAGCACTGCCTCATTCCTCCTCCTCTCCTCCAGCACACAAGACCTTGGCACTGATGGATTTCTGTCCCATTATTTATGAAGGTGGGAGCATCTTCCAAGCTCAGGTCCCGGCACAGTTCAGAGCCCAGGCTGAGCTGGGGAGATAGATTTGTCACCAAGCTGTCACCAAGATGCCCAGAATGTGTTCCCAGAGACAGCCTGGCTGGGAAAAACAGGGGCCACGAAAATTCAGCTTCTCCCCAGTGAAGAAAAAAGCCACCCCCATCTCTCTTAACTTCATTAAAGCCAGAGCAGTGGGGAATGATCTTATTCCACCTGTATCCCGGCAGCCTAGGGAGAGGTGCACAGGCTGGGGGGGGATTTAGGACAACATCCAGCAGAGGGAATGGGGAATTTGCACCCAGACCACCCCTGCACAAGCATCTGGATGAGCACAGGCCCCTACCTGCTTTTAATTCCCTTTGCTCCTTGTGTGCAGTGAGCAGCAATGAAATTCCACACATACACACACATCACTGCAGGTTCAACCCACTGATCCCAGAGCCATCAATCCACTGGGATCAATCCACTGGATCCCAGGTTCAACCCAGTGATCCCAGTGGCACCCAGCCCAGCCCCACCACCACAACCACCACACACCCAACACAATGCTTGGCACCCACCAGGGCTCCAACACAAACTTAAGTAAGGAACTGCAAAAAAAACCAAACCAAAACAAAAAATCCCCCCAAACCCAACAAAAAACCAAAACCAAACCAAAACACCACCAGAAAAACCAACCCACTGAGCCAACCTTCACCCTTCCAGATCCACAAGGGTAAGGGAGAGAGATTATCCTCATGGAATATTATATGGAAATAAAAAAGGCACAAAAGATGTCTTGCCAGGCAAGGAATGGAGGTGGATCCAGGACTCATCCTTTGGGATAGGGAAGTTTTGTGTGGTCCTCCCAGGAGGGCAGTCCCAGGCCAAGGCAAGCAGCTCAGACTCAGATGCTGAGCTTCCCCCCATGGCCCAGAGGGAAATTAGTTTTGCCTGATGTAAAGCTGCCATACCTCAGCTCTTATGTTCCCTCTTCCTACGGAGAGAAAAACAAAATAAAAGAGAAAACCCTTGCTGCTCTCACAACTAGAGTTTCAGGCAGCTCAGCACTCAGGCCACACTCCAGAAAAACAGCACACAGTGAAACAGAGGTAAGATTCACTAGAAAAAAAAAAACAAAGCAAGAACAGCAGCAAGAGGTAGGGGTTTGTTTGCAGCTCTCTCCCCTCTGTTCAGTCTCACTGCTGGGCCAGAAATCCCACCCAGCCCACTGGTGTTTTTTGGGGTCTGCCCATCAGTGGAGCTGAGTTCCTGCTCCAAGCCCCTTCCTGAAACACCAGCCATGAAAGGGAGCAAAAAACCTGGGTGGCTTTGAGCAGGAGTGCAATTAGCTTCTGAATCAAGGAGTGAATTTAGAAGCATTTGTTTTCCATACACATCAATAGCCAAATTACAAAATGATCCAACATTCACAGCTTCATTCTTCCCTATTGAGCAGCACAGTTGATTAATTAAAAACTTGTATGGCAGGAGGATTGCTCGGCTCCAAGCTTTGGATGACTCCAGGATGCATCTGGATCCCAAGAGGAGGCGACTGCCCTGCCTGGCTGGGTAAACATCACCCAAAGAAAGAGCAGAAAAAAGGGAACCAAGCAGGATTGTCAGAGCCTGGGGAGGACAGGGACACACACACTCCCTGGCACAGTCAGGAGCCAAGATTCCTCTTCAGAAGGGACCTTTGCAACCCTTGGGTTCCAAGAAAAACCCCCTCCCCAACCCCCTGTCCCTCCACCCCCTCCCAGGAAACACAAGGTAACTGAATGCTTTTTATTACATCTATAGATTTCTACAGAAACAGGTAACATTCAAGAGGTAAACCAGTTCTTTTTCCAATGCGTATAATAAATATTTTCACTTGGTACTTTTATACAAACTGACATTGGTCTACTATACATTTTTAAAAGCCATTTACTGGTTTGGCATGCCGTATGGAAACTAAGAGAAAAGTTTTTAAGGCAATGAATGACAGCTTTAAATTCATGGAATTAATGGTAATTTTAATATTCTGCTTATATACATTTTTTTTCCCTTTGTTAATTAAAGCAATTAACAGCAGCACTTTTGGGGACCACCAGCAATTTTCCCTTGTTAGAAATCTAAGCTCTTTTTAAAAAAAAAAAAAAAAAAAAAAAGAAAAAAAAAAGTTACACTGACAAAACACAAATCCTTTCTATTCAAAATGTGCTTAAAACCCTGAAATGTTAAACTGCACCAAAAAATTCATTTTTCAAACGTTCTCCTCACAGTCCTTAGCTCTGCCTTGGGACATCCAAGAGAGTCCAAAGAAAAGCTCTCAGTCATCCCCCCCTTGAAAAGCTGATGGAATCCTTGCCAGGGAGAGGAAGGGAGAGGAAGGGAGAGGAAGGGAGAGGAAGGCAGAGGAAGGCAGAGGAAGGCAGAGGAAGGGAGAGGAAGGGAGAGGAAGGGAGAGGAAGGGAGAGGAAGGGAGAGGAAGGGAGAGGAAGGGAGAGGAAGGGAGAGGAAGGGAGAGGAAGGCAGAGGAAGGGAGAGGAAGGGAGAGGAAGGCAGAGGAAGGCAGAGGAAGGCAGAGGAAGGCAGAGGAAGGGAGAGGAAGGCAGAGGAAGGCAGAGGAAGGGAGAGGAAGGGAGAGGAAGGGAGAGGAAGGGAGAGGAAGGGAGAGGAAGGCAGAGGAAGGCAGAGGAAGGGAGAGGAAGGCAGAGGAAGGGAGAGGAAGGCAGAGGAAGGCAGAGGAAGGCAGAGGAAGGCAGAGGAAGGCAGAGGAAGGCAGAGGAAGGCAGAGGAAGGCAGAGGAAGGCAGAGGAAGGCAGAGGAAGGCAGAGGAAGGCAGAGGAAGGCATAGGAAGGCAGAGGAAGGCAGAGGAAGGCAGAGGAAGGCAGAGGAAGGCAGAGGAAGGCAGAGGAAGGCAGAGGAAGGCAGAGGAAGGCAGAGGAAGGCCCTGCTGTCACCTCCAACCTGCAAGAAAGTTTGGAATGCAGGGCCCAGGCTACAGCTTCGTCTTCTGAAGGCTGCAGCAGTGATGCCCTCCTGAGAAACCCCAAGTTGTTGGCAGCCAGCTCCCCCCTGGGTACCTACCTACACACAGCACTGTGTCTGCACACCCCAATCCTCTGCTGCAGGAATCTGAGGACAAAAACCCCAAAGTGAAGGATGAGAGGAACTCTGGATCTGCAGGGCAGGCAACCTGGGGCTGCTCCCCTGCTTCCTGAAGGCCAGGGGAACACAGGATGGGTTTTGGAATGACATCTGCAGGGAACTTGTTGAGAACTCAGACTCAAGACTTCTACCAAGCAAGGTTGGCTGTGGTCAGAGGCACAGAGAATTGTCAGCTGGAAAGAACACCCGGGCATCCAACAGGGATACTCACAGGATACACCAAGGAGGACTGCAGAACGTTCCTGTCCCTTCTTTGTAGAGCAACGAGGGGACAGGGTGACAGGGGAGGACTCAGCTCTCTGCCTTCCCTTCAGGGTGATAGGGGGGGGGGAAATGGAAGACCCCAGACCTCCCTTTCCAAGAATCCCAAGGATGCTGGGCTCCGGGTTACCACACACTCCTCACGTTTCAGTTTCCATGTGAATTCACAAGATTTTAATACCACGGTCAAAAAGTGACATAAAGTCCCTCTTCCAGGTCATCTTTAAACACTACAGTCATTGGAAATGTCAGGAAAACAGCCACGAGCTCTCCAGAATTCCTTTGAGGTGTTTCAGGAGCTGGGGACACGCAGGCTCCCAGTGACACTGACACCAGTCCTACTCCAGGTTTACAAATGGTAGTATAGCAAAGCATATGCTCTGAAGTTACCAGGTTAGTATTCATGACTAAAATGTATGAGATATATTCCTAAAGTAGGTTTAATCACTTCAAAATCAGACTGAGCTTAAAAAATAAGTATTTCCCATTTTCTATCCTTTTATTTATTTTTTTTTTAACTGACATTTAATAAATTATAAAATTGGTGTATGGTGAAATATATATATCAGCCAGATATGTATGAAATACACATGCATGGGAAAAACTATTTAACTCACTTTTAACTCACACACAGATCTATAAATACATATATACACACACATATACATATAAACACAAACATTTGTTTTCAAAATTCAAGTCAACTATTTAGTGGCAGAGGGATGCTGTAAAAACACTAAAAACAATTTTGATGCCACATCATGTGAACCTTTCAAATAACCATACAACTGATCATACAGCAATACCTAATGCTACTTGGATTAAAGATTTTTTTTCTTTTTTCCTTTTTTTTTTTCCTTTTTTTTTTTTCTTTTTTAATCAATGCAAACTTTTGAGACAACTTCATATGCAAAATGTGGCCCTTGTCAATGCTTAAAGCAACTAGCTGCAATCAACAGTTTTGGACATTAAAAATTCAGACAAGAATCTGCTAATTTTAGTATTCCTTATCTCTCTTTCCTGATAAACCTGTTACCTGCACTTTCAACCAGTTATAAAAATATTTTTTCACACCAGAGGAAATATTTACTCTCTCTGACATGGACTTTGGGACACAAGAGAATCACTTCTTTCCCTCCCCCTTCTCTTACTTTAAAGAATCTCCTGAAAAACTGCATTCCAGCTATTTACATATTTCACTCTTTTAGAAGAACAGATCAGCCCAAACGACCCATCAGTTCTGAAAAAACAAAAGAAAGGTTTTTCCTATGTCATGCATAACTTCCAAAAGAAAAAAAAAATTAAGAAACCAGGGAGTAAGTATGGCTCCAAGTTCTCACAAGTCCAACAGAAGCATACTGAAAATTAGGGATATAAAAAGAATTACAAGGCCAAAATGAGAAAACTGAAAGCCACTACCCTAAGAGACTTGGATAGGCAGCAAAGTGTTTGAGTGCATGGGCTACAGGGTGGGTTGTTTTGTTTTGTTTTTTTTACTGGGTTGATTTTTTTTTTTTTTTTTGGTTGAAAAGACTCACATTGAACATTCAATACTCATTTTGCTGCACGTGAACTCAGAAGACAGTGTACCAAGACCATGATCAGCTGCACAAACCATGCAATAGTGTGTTGGTATTTGTATTTTCTGCCTTTTGTTGACAAATTCACTTTTAAGCAGAAATTTGCTCTACTGCAGCTAAAAAGTAGGTTTTCTCCAGACAGAACAAGACAGGCCTGGATTCAAGAGACCATTTATACACGCATGGTTAACTTTAAAGCACAAGCAGTTCCACAGATTTAAAAGTGACACATGCTTAATATTTTGCTGATTAAGATCTTAGGTTATTATTAGAAGGATTTCCTAGTTAAGTTTGTAGAAACAAAACCTTACAGCCCAATGTGTTAATGCTCTTCTCTGGGGCTAGATTCTATAAAAATTCTCTGTCTTGTCCCACATAAACACAGCCAAGTAAATCCTCAGCCTGAGATTTTATTGAGTCTGGCCCTCCTGAATAATTGGTGCACTAATGAGCTTGCAATATGCTTGATTAAAGCATGGAATTAAACAAAAATTAAATCGTCTGAATACAGAGTCACATGGAACCAGAAATGACAACAAAAAAAACCTCAAAAAAACCAAACCCACTCCTGAAAGGTTATGTCCTGCAAACAGAGGGGATGCTGTGGAATAGTTTAGGTAGGGTTTACTCTGCTTTAAGCATAATAAAATCTGCACTAAATATGGGATGAAGGAATCAGATTCCACCAAAGGTAAATGTCTCCAGGAGGAGAAAAAGAAAGCCTCTCACAAGGTTGAACTTTCTAAGTTCAGCTCTTTTCCTGTTACTGTGAAGAAAATAATGCCATTTTGTGTCCAAACTATGGGGGAAAAAAAGTAACTTACATGACAAATGCACAGGTGTAAAATCTTCAGCATCCATAAAAATTGAAATGAAGCTCCTTCTTTTTGTAGATTTTTTTTGTTTTGTGGATTTTTTTGTTTTTTTGTTTGTTTGGTTTGGTTTTTTTTTTTCTTATTTTTACCAGTGAGGCCATCTTAGGTTTATATACAAAAGTAAAACTGAAAATATACTTTTGTTCTCTGTACACATAATTTTTTTTTCCCTAAAAAAGGAAAAAAAGAAAACAAACCGCAAAAAAAAAAAAAGCCAAAAACAAAAAAAAACACCAACAAACTTGTCTACGTTTCTAACATAAAGTAAAACCAAGCACAAAGATTTCCTCTGACAAGTTCATATACTTCCCCAACAACAACAAAAAAAACCCAATCAGTCCAAGGAAATAATATCTGGTATGATACCAAAGATAGACGCCGTGTCCGTGCTGCTCCTACTTGCAACGGGATGCCCATGACTCTCTCGCAGGCTGTTGGAGGAAACAAGACTGCTGTTACTGCCACTATTGCTACCATTTGTGGCTGGCAGAGAACTGCTTCCTCCTGCATTGAGCTGGTCGAGAAACATCTGAGATGAAGTGTATGGGAAAAAACGAGAGTGTAAAAGTTCTTGATCATCGGACGCGGAAACGGCCGCGGCTGCAGCGGCAAGGAGGGATGTGTTGTAATGCTGGGGGGGAAAAACAACATTTGCAAGTTACATGTCAGACACCAGAGTTGTGATTCAGAGCAGCACCAAAAAAAAAAATAAAAAGGTATTTGTCAGCTAAAGCTCTGACAGCTTCTGGATTTCCTACCCGCTCAACCTTTCTGCAAGGCACGTGGAGCCACGCGGGGAGTTTTGGTCCTTGCAGCCCCCGCATCTGAAGCCAAAAGAAATTGGGAATACCACTACTGGGGAGAGCTAAATCTAGAGAGGCAACAGTGTCACAAGACAGCCAAATCAGTGAGTAAGACCTGGCACTCTTTCACCTCTTAAAAAAATTCATTGGTGGCAAAATCCCCCCCAGATTTCAACAAACATTTTGCCATTCCTCTCCTCCACTCCGAGTCACAGACCAAGCTGGTGAAACCACGTGCTAAGGTGGAGAAAAGCACAGCTCTGCAAAAACTGCATTTAGAAATTTTGTCCCATCAGATGGCAGCCAGGGCTGCCCCAAGTTCTCCTCTCTGATGGGCAGCCCCTGAAAGACAAGATCTTCAGCTGTCAAGAATCAGATTTTAAATGCAATCTTCTCTAGATGGTAATTTTGTTTGTGATATTTCTCTCTACTATGATGGAATATCCATGCCTTGTTCCCTGAAATTTATGCACTGGTGTAATTATTCAGTATCAGTGCAGCATCACCACTTGTTCCAGAATAATTCTTCTATCTGTGTTTAATTGACTATCAAGGTAGCCTTGCTGAATCCAAATTCTATGGTGCAGGCTCTGGTCTTAATAATGACATGAAACTATCCCTCTGCATTTCTCCTACTTGGGATTGCAGGAGGGACCTGTGAGCCACCCCAGCCTCCTTCTTTTCTTGGAGGCACAGAAGGAAAAGTGATCAAGTGGGAGGACTTGCCAACCCAGACTCCTTTTAAGAATAACCTGCTTAGTTCCCAAAACTAGAGCCAGCAGCAATCTAGCCCAGTTCAGTAAGCACTTACAGAAAGGTGGCAAACGTGGTATGAACAGACACAGAGCCAGAGAAAAACCAGAGAGCTGCCCTGACTCTCCAAATTGTGTAAAGAATTGTCAAGTGTTCCCATGGTGGGGACTGTCAGACAGCCACAGTCAGAACCCAGGTCTGAAAATAGAAGGAAGGTGGTGGACCCTCAGCCAGAGCCAAGAATCATTCCAACAATCCAGCAGTGGCTGATTGAGCTGAACCCTTGGAAGCAGAAACATTTACCTTTTGCTGTGCCTTACCCTACACTGATACTTAGAAAAAATTTATGTTTGGTCACAGTTCCTAAGTGTATAAAAGCTGCAGCCAGCCTGCATTTACACCTCCATCATGCACTTCCTCCTTTCATGCCTGCAAGGCCTCAGAAAAGAGTATCTGCCACATGACTTGATTTTCCTTGACTTACCTGATTGTCTCCTGACAGGAAAGGGAAGAAATCTAAACCTGTAAAGAACCAAAGAACAAAAAATTAAGCTTCTTAAAATAATCAACCACCTCAGTTTTTTCCACTATTTTTTTAAAATGAAACCAGTATAATATGAAACCAGCATAATACTGATGACACTTCAAGAGTCTCTTCACTACCTGAGCTTGCAAAAATCAACCTTTTAAAATGTTCAGATATTAACCTAAATTTTCTTTTTCCTTTAAATACCACCTCATGGTCTGTGGATGCAAAATATTATTTTGCACTAGCAGACAACTACAGGTTTTAATCCTTTTATAACAGTCATTATCACTTGGGAGAGCTGTACTTAGAGGGATGAACAGTCAGAAGCTCACCTTGCAAGTCATAAGGCATAGGTGTCATGTGGAATGGATGCCTGTAGTCTTGGATAAGTGATGTATTGATGTAGCTGGTGTCAACAGCAGGAAGGCTTGGTGTTCTTGACACAGGAGATGCTTGATGGGGTAAACTTAAAATGCTGAAAGAAACAAAGGTTTGTTACCAGGGTAAAATAGAGTTTTCATTCCCAAAGAACAACATTTGAAGATTGCTCTTGCTGTCCCCTGCAGAGTGTGCCTATTTTCAAATTTATCACAAAGTCAGTGTCTCAACATGTGTTCTGAACTTTGTGACAGGGACACAACAGCAAGTCCCCAACCCCTTTTCAAATTTTCACTAAGAAAGCACCAAGATGTTACAGTGCCCCAGTGAGGGTAGGGACTGCAAAGGGCGTAGGGGAAGAGACATGAGCATCACATGTTCCCCAAGCTTTCCTTTCAGAACATTTTATCAGAAAAGTGAATTCAATCCAAGCTAGACTGCAGCCCATACAGCTGAAGTCTAGCAAGCAAAAAAGCAAAGGAAAGCTCAGTCTCAAACAGCAGGGACTGATGACTCTCACTAGAAATGATATTGGGATCTCTTCTATAAATAGGTTACAAATATTAAACCAGGACAAGACAATCCTAAAGGTATACTGAACCCTTCCCAAAAATGTACAGATCTGCAGAACAGCACAGGAGATATACTTGAGGAGGTAATCAGCCATGGAAGACAGCAAAAAGGCTCTGAAAGGTTTTAAGTGATCACCATGTCATGTATATTGCTGGAACAGGAATCAGTTCAACAGCAGCATCCCTTTGGTGTGGCCCCAGTCTCCATCCCCACATGTTTATGCAAAGAGGGTGTTATGAACAGCTTGGCTGTTTGGGTGTAATCAGGTTTTTCTGGCACCAATCACTGGCAAAACCCACATGCTCCCACACCACACCCAGGGTTCCCAATGCTGACTCTCACCCTATGTGCTGCTTTTCTATTTCTCTATGGAAGAAAAACATTTCCAGATTTGCAAAAAATACACTTCTGAGCCCTAACCTTTTGCATTTGATACAATTTTACAATGATTTTGCAATTGAAGAACTATCATGTTACACACTTAACAGCTCAAAGTTGTTATTCCCATCTTCTCCAGCTTATGTGATTTGAGATCAAACCCATTTGCTATAAACCAAATACAGAATTTCAGACACAAATTCTTTTAAAATCAGTTACTCCTCTCCACTGTGAGTATACTCTCTCTGCATTGGCCTGAGTATTTTATTCTCACCCTTTATTATTTAATGGTGATGCTGGAGATATGGAAGGACAGCTTCTCTTTGCTGATGGTTCCTCCTCCTCTTCATCTGATGAGCTATCAATGGTCAGATCAATCACTTCTACTTTCTTATTCTTATTTGACTGTTGGTGAGAAGATACCTGATGTTCCAAGGAAGAGCTTATGCATCCTATACAAAGTAAGTCAACATCATAAGCTGTAGCGTACAACAACACTGCAATCAGCAGAACATCACATCTTATCATAAATAAATTTTATGCTTAAAACTTAGGAAAAAAAAAAGACAACAAAATTGCATAATACTGATAATAACTTAAAAGCACCATTCAGCCCCAAACAGGTATTACTCAAGCAGTCTTGCCCACAAAAGCTACACATATACATGCAAAATGAGTACCTTGAGAAGTTAAAGGTTCACCAGTACTTAGCAGCCCAACATTCAGTCCCTACAGCCCAAAGCACAACTTACCATCCACTCCATTGTAAGAGGCAGTGACTTCCTGCACTTCCTTCTTCGTCCTCATAGGAGCCCAGGACCCATCCTCCTTAAACTGGATTTCATCACAGTCTGTACAATACTTCAGGATTTCCATGAACAACCTGCCAATCAAAAGCACTAAATATCAGTCCTCAAAAAGAGCTTCATGCCTTTTTTTCCCTCCAATATCTTTATTAGTCAGTGTAAGCCTGAACTGATGTTTGAAGAGAACCAAAAGCTTCCTTGATAAAAAAGGTCATTGGGAAAAATAAAAAAAAGTTCTCTAAAATAAAAATCTGCACGTTCACTTGAAAGAACTGGAAGAGTGAAATCCTGCAGAGCTCATGACCCAGAACTCTCCATTTCCCAAAAAGGAGGGAAGACTGTGAACTCACATCAAAAAAGATAATGTCCTGCTTCCCCATATTTATCTTTGGCAATATTTAACTGAGGAAGCCCATATCTTAAGAGGGGTCCATACAGCCGAGCATTTCAGGACTAGTATAGTTCCTGAAAACTCTTTTTACTTTTAAAGAAAAAAAAACTTCCTGGCAAAAGCTGAGCATGGGAACCTAAACGTGCAGCCTCTTCTAACTGTGTCTCCTAAAACTTTTAGGATCTTGGCACCACATCACTCCCTGTGGTAATTCCAGCTTCTGACCAAGACTATTCATGTGGTTCTGTGTAGGAAAGAGCTTTGCTTTAATTACTGAGAACCTTCTCTCTTTCTCAAAGTGAAATATTTTCTAGAAATAACCTTCTCTCTGGGATGTTGTAGTTCTATCACCTCATTTCCAACTTCTGCACCTGGCAACACAAGAAGAAATAAGGACAACACGTTGTTTTAATTATTACCACTCTTAGTCTTTATTATTTTAGGTGGACACCTAGAACAAGAAACCCCACAGTTTTTCAATCCAAAGCACAGGACCTGTAAATCCAGGGGTCCATCAGTCTCCACTCTCTGTATACAGCAACACCCCCAGTGTGAAATTGTACATGGAACTGTACACACATTCAGGGGGTGGCAGTATTTATCTGATCTGCCACCACCATCTGTTATCAATGATGCCAGATTTGTGCAGTTGCTCCATAAAAATAAAAAAAAAAAAAAAGAAAAATACAACACGTGCAGTTTTCATCTAGGGATCCAGCACCACAGAATATTAAAAGCACAATTGGTTTTGGCAGGAGAGCTCAACAATTTACCTAGGATTGGAAGCAATACCTTTCATTAACTTTAACAGTTTCGTGACCCAATTCTTCCAGAATACTGAATAAAGAGGCATCTGTTTAGTAGTTCTTCACCAGCAGCAGGGAAATTAAATGATGTGGTAACCTAAAACAGGTCACAGCCAGGCAGCCAAGCTTGCAGAGCACTCTGTGCAGCACAAAACCAGTGTGCAGAAAGTGTAAGGTATAGCCTGCCTTTTTTTTTTTACTTACCCATCAATAATGAGATGCTCATAGGGAGCCTTCTTGTCACAGACAGGGCAAACCCAAGTTGGTTTCTTTTCATTCATCTGGATATACAGAGTGGCATCAAAACACTGGAGGTGTGAACAAGTCAGGGCCCGACATGGTATGGTCAGACGCATTTTACCAAGCTTGAAAAGAAAACAAATAAACAAATAACCAGATTATTTCATCTTGGTATTAACAGACAGACAAAGGATGAACCTGACTCCAGAAAGAACTCTCACAAATCTGAGTTGCCATTGGAATACATGCCACAAACCCTGTGCTCTCCTTCCTCTAGGTCTGATTAGCACGTAGAAGAAAATTTACTACAAATCACATTTTTAACTACATTTGAGCAAGGAAACCAAAGTCTACATCTTTTCATACTCCCACAAAAAAACAGAGAGTCTACTGAGCACCTGTAACATACCAGTGTCCTGGACGAACCACAGAAAATAGTAATTCTTCAGAATTATTTTAAAAGTTGATGAAGACGGGTCAGTTCCCTTCAGTTCACTCATGATTTTGTGTATTCAAGCTGCTGTCCATATTTCAGTCACCAGGGCACTACCAGAACTCCTTGGTTAACTTCACAGGCCCAAAAGCAAGCGTAGAGAAATGCATTTGCAGGATTATGGCTCATTTCCTAACATGTTTCTCTAACTCCTTCATTTTCACTACTTTCTCCAAAGAAAAGTCACTCACAAAGTAAGTCACACATGTTAACTATTAAGAAACTATTTTCCACATCTCCTGCTGGGATAAACACCACTGCTATGTACACGGTTGTGAGCTAACCTGAAACATCACTGCCTTTTTCTTGTGTAAAATACAAACAGCTGACTACCCCCTGTAGTATCCTTGTCACTTTTCAGCATTGCAAATGTTAATGGAAGATGAGACAGGAGAAAAGGAGTTCTAAAGGAGACTTTCAGCTGGGGACCAGCCTTTCCTTCAAGTCAGGACAGTGAGGTTTTGCAGGCCATCACAAAGCTTCCACTGGTTTAAAACAAAAAGAAAGCAGATCTGAGCATTTAAGCTAAGCAGGTAAAACAGGAGAGCTACCAGACTATCAAACATTAACATACAATTACATTGAATACAAAATTGATGGCACAGTGAAAGACATATCATATTAATCTGAAATTTAAAAAGTCTCCCCTCCCCCTCAAATTGTTTTCTGGCAAAGTGCTTATACTGCAGTTTACGAAGGGTTTTAACTGACCACACTAAAGGTAAAAAGCAGGAATGTTTAACCAAGACTTTTCCCACATTAAAAAAAAAAAGACACAACAACACAACAGTTATTTATTAAGGGCTCTTTATACTTAGCATTTTCAAGTTACATAGATTTGACTAAAATACACACAATGACTTCATTTGAAAACCTTCAGCTCCTTCCAGCTGTGGGCAGGAGGAGGAACTGATTTTCTCAGGGCTCAAGCAAGCGCCGTGGTCATGCATGCTGGTTGTGAGCAATGCAAGATGGGTGCCACAGGATGGCACTCAATCTCAGAATATCAGAAAACTAAAAACAATATCAAGAACAAAGGCTCTACTCACAGTCCACTACTCCCTCCATGATGCCTTTTTTTTTTTTTTTTTTTCCCTTTCACATCCCCCGTAAGCAGAAATCCCTCCACCCCACTCCCAGCAAATTCAGCCAGACTGCAGGATTTTGCTTATTTTTGTTCCCTCTGGCTCTCAGTCACTGTCACAAAACTCCCCAGCAGATGGGAGGGGAGCAGAGAACTCCCTGGGGAGGCTGCAGTAATGGTGGAGGAGAGCTCAGGCAGCAGGAGGTGCTGCATGTGCCATGTGTTTGGCACCCCCTCCCCCAAAATCCATGACCAAGCACATTATTTCTATCACATAATCAACCCCCAACAAAGCAAGGCCCCCTGATCCATGTCTGTTATGAATTCTTATCTCCCAGATGGTAGGTCAATGGCTCATTTGTCTTTTGGGCACAATAAGAGCTTCCTGGCTTAGTGAGGATCAAGAGTACGGGTACCAGAGAGAAAACCTGGATGCTTCCACGTGATGCAAAATAAAAATAAGCAAGGTTGAAGACACATGCTACAGGAAGATCATAAATACCTGCGTGTTCTGAGGCAAAAAGCAGATTTAAACCAGAAGCATTTTCACAAGCTTTAGACAGAAAAACTGTGGCTCTAGTTTCTAAGCAGTGGTGGGATTCAGCCCAAGGCACAGACAGGACCAGCATCCTCAGAGTTAACAAGTTGATGTCTCCTCTCCTGGTTTTGGCACTGCACCTCCTGGATCAGCTCTGCCCTACTGGCCAAGCTGTGTCAGAACTGACAAAAGAAAAGGTCATAAAAGAAGGGCTACATCCCAACTTTTGAAAATCTGGGTTGCCCAACACTGTTGCTGTTCTGATTCCTGCTTGTCGGCAGCCAAACAAATGCTGCATTCATTTCTTCTTCAAGCGTGCAAAACCTTGCTATCTTTTCTTGCTAAAAAATGCACCCAAAAATAGGAGTTAAGGATTTGTAAACAAAGCTGTAAAGACTACAGCAAAATGCTAGATTTGGAATTTTTATGCAGTTAAATATGTGGTCCTGCTGCAGAGCCTGTGGATTTATTTATTTTTATTTCACGTGAAAAAAAAAGAACATGAATTCAAGTGTCTTCCTGCAATACAGTCTCAGGCCAGCCCATTTGCCTGCTGTATCTTGGATAGATTCAGCCAATAGTTAAGGCCAGCTTTTCCTCCCTACTCCACAGTCTCAGAGGGAGAGCAGGCCTCTGCTAAAAAAAGCTCAGCAGCAATCCAAAACAAATTCAGAGGAAGCTGCCTCGCTCTGTGCTTTTTTTTTTTTTAGGGGCAAAATAGAGGTTATAAAGTCTAAACCTGCCCTCCCCTCCCATCCAGATATGCAATGCCATTTAATTTTTTTGAAGTATACACACCTATAACAAATGAGATGGGAGAAGCAGAACCCCACATTAACAGAGCTGATGATGCATCCTTCTTTAATTCTTCCTTCTGCTGTTGGAGACCAAATCAGCATTTTCTATGTCTACTTTCAAATCATACACTGTCCACTCGAGAAGGAAAAAGCAAGCCCAGAATATTTACTGAAAAATTCTCCCTGAGCCAAGTGCTTACAAACGGGGAAGAAAAAACATGGAGGGTATAATAAAATTACATGCAGAGCCGAGGAGAGTCTGAATCATGCTAATAACCTTTCTATTTATAGGGCAGGTTGAAAGGTGCAGTCTCTGTCCCAACCAGCCTTTGCAATGATGGATTACCCCAAGAGCTACAGTGAAACCAGATAGCACTGAATGAGGAACACACTGGAAGAAAAGTCAAGTGTGGATGTTTTGGAGGCATTACTAAAGTGACACAGAGACAGATGCTCAAAGTAATTTGCTATAGCCTTTGGTTTGTATATCTAACAGGAAAGCAGCTCACTTTAAAGAGGGAAGACTGGCAGAGGCAGGATTTCTGAAGAGCTACATCCTAATGTCTAACTACTGTTTTGTTTTTACCCCTGGGGGAACTCAGAGAGCAAAATCGAATTTGACCTCTTTAGGTATTAGCAAATCTGCAGCCCTAAAAGCAATGTTGCAGATGATATTCCTGCTCTAACCCTAACTCATCTGAATGTCAGGAACCAAGAAAAAAAATCTGGAATCTAGAAGCACTGCAGAAGAACTTTTCTCAGTAACTGAGGCAATCAGGATAAATAGATGTGTGTCAGAAGACTCCCATGGAGTGATCTATAGGAGTGACCTAACTGCCTGAAGTGATAGTTTTGACAAATCAAGTGCAACTAAGTAAAAATCTGTAATTCCAGAAGATGCACGAAGATTAAGATAAATTAATTAATACACAGGCACTCCTAAACTCCTAAACAATTCCTGCTAACAGATTACTAGTTTTGCTTGTGTTAGAAACTAGTTTTAAGTGGTAAGAATATTGTCCCTAAAGAATGACAAAAACCCAAGAGGACAACCTTTGTGCTTTCTAGAAGAACCAAGTACCAACAGCACAACAAACATTTAACTGCAACAGCTCAGCAACATAAGCTGCCAGGTGTGGATCTGAAACACTTCAGCAATGCTTCCAAATCTGCAGCAGTTTCGATGTGACACACCATAGGTTATGAGGTTTTAAATTTACAGATTAGGTTTTTATTTCATTAATGAAATCCCTGCATGTTTTTTTTACAGTTGAATTTTATCTTGCTTATAAATGTGTTATTTAGTTAGACCCAATGTTGATAGGGAGAAAGTCTTAAGCTTGAAGATAATGAAAACACATTTAAAGGCTTACCATAACCCAATACAAACACAAAAAGTAACCACAATGTCAATTTCAATTGTGCTTTTTATGAAGCCAAGCTTGTATGTCTGTTAATCTTTACACTCATATAGTTTCAGACCACATTTAATAACTTGAGAAATCAGCTTCAAGTCTGCAAGAATGAAGTCAGTTTTCTTCTTTAGATTTCAAAACTGAAAATTGCATGTCAAGGTTGGGAAGACTGAGCAAACCAGGAAACAGATGAAGCCTTTATCTTGAAAGGAGGTTAACAAGTTATACTACAATCAAGGTAGTGTGTCAATCAATATTGTATTTGTAATTGTATTCTGAAAGTGCATTCCACTTCAAACAAGATCACTAAGCCTCAAAGATTTTTCAGAGTTCATATAGTTTTAATATAATGCAGTTTACCAATGGTGACATAAAGCCAGGTGTAAACTACTCCTTACCTTGGCATCTCCTTGATTAAAAATAAAACTAGGAGGTCAAGATATAGAAGGGCTCTGTCACTTCCACATTCATCAGGACCACATTCTCCCACTTCAAGTTTGAAACAAATCTTGTTTGAACAACAGTCTCTAGGACACTGCTTCATTTTTAATTTAAGATTACTAAATACTCCAATTGTACACACGCAGATGATCAGCAATTTTTTGACTGCAGACACTGGCTGAAGAGCTATTTTTAATACTCAAGATTCACCCACCTTACCACTGAGACTGGTTTTACCATCACTAAAGACCCAAGCCACACACTCAGATGGCCTAGTGTCAAATTGAAATGGATGCTTACACATCATTTTTCAATAGCACTTCCAAGTTAATGGAATACTCATTACCTCAGGGGTATTTCACATGCTTAAGTACAGCAACAGGTAACTTCAGCACTGATTCCTACCCCCAGAAATTCAACACACAGGTTAACACAAGCTAATCCCTACCAAACACATGTCAGAGTTTTCTCTGAATCAGTTTTGAGAGCATAAAAAACACTTACTGGACAAAGAAGAGAGACTCTTAAGCTTGTTGTAGCTATTTCACTGTCTGGGTCGGCCGTCAGCTTCTCTTTAACTGTTATTTAAAAGAAGAAAAGGTTTGTTTTCCAGTTGATACAAGACACAAATTGGATGAGAGAGAAATAAAACAAGTCTGCGTGCTAAACTTTCAGCTTCCCATATCCACTGGAAGCAAGCAGCAGTGACTATTGTTTTAGACTTGCACAATAAACATGTAATGTAAGCAGTCTTTACTCCCTACAAAGATCATAAATGACAAGATTTAAGAAAACTAAAAGAAGGAAAAGCTTAGCTAAATCCAACATCCACAGAAAATGTAATTAAACAGAGATGTCTCTTTTTATATAAATGCAACTTTGTACTTGACAGTTATTTCAAAACTACCAACAAGCTGAGCCATTGACTTGACTGTCAGCTCCAAATACATGAAAAAAAACCTCTCACATGGACAAGCACCACTGCAAACCTCCAAAAAACTCAAGTAGCCCTGTGATTTAAAATCAAAAAGCAAATTGAGAAATAGGAAATCAGAGGTAACCTGACAACATGAGTTAAAATAACTTCAGTGAAATACAACCACTACAGAAGTCTTACATCTCTCCCCATTCTCTATTTTTACTTACAATGACTGTTTTAAAAGCAGTCAATGGTAAAATGAACAAGTCAGTTTCTTCCTGATCTATACATGATCAGACCTACACCCTCATTCTCATCTTGTCTACACAGAGCAGCAACTACCTGGAAACTCTCTAGATTTTTGTGTATTTAAACCATCATATTGCACTAATGCCCAGCACTATATATCACTGGCTTTATTTACTGGTGGGCTGATTTCTTCCCTTTTGGGAAATTTCTGTGCTGTGTGCAACACAGGTTTTTCTGAGCATTAAAAAGTGTGACCAGGTGTTGGTATTTTCACTCTTTCCCAGAAAAAGAAACATGCAGAAGTTTTGGCTTACATTTTTCCTATACAAACTTATGCCAACATGTATTTAACTGAGAAAACAATAAAGCAGCAAACCTCCCACTTAAATTTGGAAGGGGGTTGGGAGGAGGACTGTCTGAGACACTCTCTCTCCAGGAGCCCACTCCACAATACTGTGCCAAAGGAACAAAAACTGTGCTGATGGAGTCTTTCCTCCAGCATGTCAGCCTGGAGGTTCAGTATCAGGCATTTAGTTCAGTTTGCTTGGGGTACTGAGTTACCAGTTAACTATATAAATACAGTTGGTTCTGTTCTGAAGAAACAAAGCCAGTATGGCTGAATTGAAAGAGATTCTCTTGCATTTTTCCCTTCCCAGTGTCAACAGGGTTCCTGGCCTGGCTCCTAGTACAAACAAAGGCCTCTGAGTCTTTGAATTGGAACTGAATACAAAGAACACCACTATCAGATTCTCAAAACCCAGAGAATTGTAGGAAGTCCAAACCACAGTTAGCACAGTGCTGTTGCAAATCCCCTTTCACCAAAGCTGTTTGGCCTTTTTTTAAACAAGTGGGGGAGCAGACATACTCAGTGCTCTAGAATGATCAGGATTCCGGATTCCTTTCGCTCGCAACCTCTGCAGTAAGACCGTGGAGGACAGCTGCTTTACCAGGTAGACTGCCATGGAATAGTTCTAGAAAAAAACAGGAAAACAGCAAAATGAACAAAAAAAAAAAGTGTTTGCATCAACAGACAGCTTGGACTTTATTATGCTTACAGGGTGCTGGCTCCTAAAGCAGTGACAAGGCTTTAAATGGCAAAGTTTTCAAGCTAGAGACAACCAGAAAAGTTCAGAAAGTTCAGAGGGTTTGAGGGATGCAACAATCTCACTGAGATTAGATCTAGCTGCAAACCAAGCTGTTAAAATGGCATTTAGGGCACTTCTGGAAGTTTTCCATCTAACTCAGGGTCTCATCTAACTGCAGCCCGTTTAAAAAGGGTAATTTTACACCCAGATTATCAGCTACTGCAGTTGTCTCAAAACATTTAAGGGAAGCTGTCGGGTCATATATGATAAATTTTAAATTTTACTTAGCTTCTTAACAACAGCTCACTTTGGTTTGCAAAGAGGGAAATAAGCCCCTTCAAAAGTAATACATAAAAAGATGCATCACCTGCAGTAAGTCCTACTTGGTCTGGAAGTATTGGTCAGTTTTTTCTTCTCTCCCTGCACTGTCTGTGAACTGCTCACTTCACTGTGAAGCTTAGCTACAGAGTTCAAGAGTTCAGTGAGACCAAGATGCACTCCAGTGAACCCAGCTGGAGCAGGCAAGAAGTCACCACTCCCAACTGGCTGCCCTTCCTCTCTGGAAGAGGCTAGGTCACTTCCCCCCATCAGCCTCAACAGAACAGACCCTGCAAATATTCTTCATCTGTGTAAGGAAAAGGCTGTGGATGCTCACTTCTGCCACTCCAAAAAATAATTTGACATAGGAGATGCAGCCTGAGTATCCATCCTGCCAGCAGGGTGAGCCTTCCCTCGAGGGAGGAGGAGGAGCAGAAAAAAAAAATCTGTGTTCTGACTTTAGGGTGGATCAATTACTTTATGATATCAACAGCATCCACTAAACCTGTAGCCACACTCAGACACTTTCAATTAAAAATGCAACTGCCATGTATGCTTCCACTAAGTAAACAAAACAAAAAAGTCCACACAGTTGTGACATCTGCCATAATTTAGGATGCCACCAGACTCCAAAGATGGGATTTCAGTAATATATCTTCCCATAAAATTGCACAAATTGAAATAGCATCAGAAACACCACATTTTAAATATTTCATTCTTACAATGAATGCTTCTCACATCGTTAAAAACCACTACTGCTTTAACTTGTTTGTTTAATGCCTCAATTAGTATAGAAGTTAGAAAAATGGTAATTAACATCATGAAATTATTTACCGACAGCTTGAATCTACAAAGCTAGGAACTTGCCCAAGGCATCTTGTACAGAAGGCTCTTGAAACAGATTGTGTAAAAATCACAATTATGACTTCAGGAAAGGTAGAGTACACCAGTTGAGACATGCAACTGACTCTTCAGGGATGGAGAGGAAGGAATTCAAATTTTGTGCTATGCGGGCACATCCAAATATAAAATAACTCTTCACATTAAACTGCCAAGGCCCCAAATAATCCCATTAAGAAGCACTACACCTCAGGAGTGGGGAAGATGGGACCAGCATCTGAATTTTCATGGAATACATGAAGGATTTGCCACTCTTTCCTCATTGTGAGCTGGAAGTTAGCAACTGTGGGGCTTATAAATGAAATATCTGTGAAGCCTGAGAAACTAGTTAGTTCACAAGAGCATGGCTTAGAGTCCATGCAGACTTGAGACACTTCTTTTTCCTAAAGCCTCACTGGTATTCTAAAGCAAAAATGCAGCACTCAGAGCAGTCACCAGGATTCATCAACTTGAGTGCAGGAAGTTCTGCAATGTAAACCAAAACTGGTTCATTTTTAAATGCCTATTTCTGATACCTGCAGTTCTCATTAGAGAAAAGAAGGTTTTATAAAAATCACTCAGCCATCATGTATTCTGTGATCTGAATGGAGCCTGCTTTACACTCCACAAGAAATCCATCATGAAATAACCACTGTGATGTTTTGTAACTGACTATTGTGCAGGATTGGGCTGTAAACATTTTTCCACCCTGGTTCAGGAATCCTGAGCTTTGCACACTGACAAATTCTTGGGCAAAGTTTCATCTCAGGACTTCTAAAACCAGGATGGCTGCAATGGCAAAGCCCCATGTTTCAAGTATGAGTTGACTCTGTAATACATATCTAGCAGGGTTGGGATTTTTTTGCCATCAGTGAAAGCAGTGCACTCATTCATGGACTAACTTACTGGAGTAACTTTTTGCAGCATGTTCCAGATTTAATTAGTCAAGTGGAACCTCAGCAATTTTATAATAACAATTGTAACAGACTCTCCACTGACAGAAAAAAAGTTGTAAAAACATGACTTTTTAAATACTAAGTATAAGGATAGCAGTTGTGAGGACAGAAATGTAAAAAAAGGCAAATTAAATGTCCTGGGTGCTGCTGAACTGCTTAAATGGGAATTCACATTTGTACAGCTACTCAAGACCACTCTGTACTGAATGTCACACAGCAGTTCCAAGTTGAAGCCAAGATAAGGTTTGTGAAGTCCCTAAAATCAGGAAGAGCTTGAAGTTGAAAATTAAGACAAACAAAAGCTTTATAGGATGACTTATTTGTATTATCTGGGCCCACAATGAATCCCAAAGACAGGTGAGTGGAGGGTAAAGAGCAATAGATGACACCAAAAAAAATTGTGGAGGGTAAAGAGCAATAGATGACACCAAAAAAAATTATGGGCTACTGCTCTCAGGGAGCATGTTGTATCTGCCTTAGGCTGCAGTAATACAGTCAGAAGAAGGAACAGTCTACTGCTAAACCATGAAGTATTTTCTGCACAATTAAACTTGCTTATCTTTCAAATCTTTCAAACAGATGCCAAAGCAGAAACTAATAAGCTTTAGCCAGCATTATGTGCCAAAGTTACTTACTCTTCCAATTTCTGCAGTCCAGGAAACCACGATTGTGTTTGGTACCGTCGTAGACAATCTGACAAGTGAGGTAATGTTGATTGGTCGGCTGGGTCGCTTTGGTTCAACACCATTTTTGGTTGGTGGAAGATAGCCCTAGAAATCAAAGTTGTTATTTTGGTTTGGTTTTCTCCTCAGCAAAAAGAAATTATAAATACTGCTTTTGCCTTCTTCCCTTCTCACCACTACCCTGCCTCGGTAAAAGCTGTGTCTCACCTCAGCCAGGCTCCCTCTTGGATTGAAAGATAGATAGTTAGATAGATTAAAGTATCAGGTGATTTACAAGCCTTTCCTCCTTATATATACATATAATCTTGCACTTTCCAAAATGTAACCTTGTCCAAGGAATATTGAAAGGCACTTTTGCCATCTGTCCTTGCTCAGTCCTGCTATTCCCTCTGCCTGGCATACACAGCCCAGTATAATCCTGTGCCTTGCCCCAGCACTATGAGTTGGTGGGTTTTTTTCTACAGACCAGCTCCACTTCAGCCAGACCCACTAGGTATTTGTCAAACATAAAAACTGACTGTCACACTTTTCTTTTTTTTTTTTAAATTAATCTTCTGGATCTACTGGCTGGTCTCCTGAGAAACAATTTACTTAACTATCTTTCCATTCATCTATCATTCAAATGCTCCAAAATGTGAAAACAAAGAGGAGGATACATTCTCTGGCAAAATTCTGACAGACAGTTCCTAACAGTGTTATCCAATTATGCATATTGAAATAATCTCTTACTTACTGGAAGGCTGCACGGTTTCCCGTTTACTTTTACACACAGATTGGGTGGGAAGTGATCTTCTTGTGGACAACTGGTTTCTGATAAACAAAACCTAAAAGCAAAGAGCTTCCATCATCTTTTGCTTTACAGGGATTGAAAGAACACCTCTTCAAAGAAGGTTTTGGGTTTTTTTCCACTGAATCATGAAAGCATGACAGATCTCACTGAACAGTCCTCAAATTAGCTGCACAGATTACCAAGCAGAAAAGCCCCCCCAAAATTACAGGTTTGGATCAAGATGGCTTAGGTTCCTCCTCTATTTCTTGAATTCCTCAGACTGACTCTGACTCATTCAGATACACAGGTTCCTGTTGCAAAAGAGATTATCCAGCTCTCTTCCCTACCATCTCTCCAGCCTGACCTCTTGCTACAAGACCAGGGTTTCACAGAGGACAAAACAGTCTCTCCAGCTGTCCCTCCTCCAGCTTCAATAAACCAGCCAGCTCTTTAGCTGCAGCATCAAACACTATCTTCATGACTATATCAAGCCTTTAACTGAAGTTCAGACAGTTTTATTTATTTACTTAAGTTCAGATAGGCTTATTTGCTGCTGGAACCAAAATAAAACACACCCTTCCTTGTCCTACAAAATGTGTGTAGGAGAAGATTGTGGAGAAAAGGCCTCAAAGGACCAAAAAGAGCCTCTCAGCTCCCTTGGCTTTCTTCCAGGGGACCTGCCCCATCCACCCAAACCTATCACCCCAGCAGGGTATTGCTATCCAAAGCATCTGAGACTAACAACTTCCAAGAGATTTGACAAAACCTCTAAAACAACCAACAGGTGACTCCCACTGTCATGCCTCCAGAAAAGTAGACCTTGGGTTGCCATGCCCAGGAAAGACTGTGTTTGGTATCTCCACTAGGAAAAATAACACTGTGCATGTGGTTTTGAAGGCACCTGGGAGCATACACACAACCTAAAATAATGACTTGAAGAAAATCTGATGCCTATAGCTAAGTACAGGCACTATTCTGACACACCAGACCTTAGGAAAGCTGCATTTGACAAGAACAAGTAGTTAAGCCTGCTCTTTTCAAAGCAGCCAAGAGCAAGCTTTTCTCAGGAAAAGAAGAGGAGGAGACTCCTCTCCATAAAGGAAAGCCTGACCTGCTGGGGAGCATTTATCTGATATATTGTAAGCAGCAAGAGCATCAACAACAGACAATATAAATACATACCTTAGCTGGACCTGTACTGTGAAGTCACATTTGGTCCCAGAAATATCCCTAGAAACAAGGGCACACAGTTTAAAACACATTGTTCAAACAAAGTAGGTTGATCAGTGTTTTCTCAGAATTTGTTCAACGTATGCAAACTACATTTGCCTTTTTCTGGCCACTCAAACCACTACTCTCAAGACAGACTAAAATGTATGGGGTTTGTTTTTCAAGGTAAACAAATCAATTATATTCTCATCTGACCCCTTCCATTTCCTTTTCTTTTTGATATATTAAAAGGGAACTTCTGATGGGTTACTACAAAGTATCATCTTTATACAGTGAATAAATACAGAACTTGACAAAAGATCTGTCAGATGGTGAGAAAGAGCTGCAGGAAAGAGAGTTACGTACTTCTACACTGAGAAACCTGCTCAATACTTCCTGCACAGTGCTGGGATTTAATTCTCTCTTCCTCACCCTTTTCCTCTCCACCAGTTTACATACAAAGGAGAAAAGACTCCCCTAGAAGAGTATTCTCCTACACAGAAATCTGTGTTCTTGAAGATCACGTTTCCAAATGAAAGGTATGGTAAGCTGGCTCCTTTTTCAATTTCTTTTTCTTTCCATAGTGTATCAGTGATGAAAGTCACTCACATTGAGCTGCTGATTTGCTGCACTTGCTGTGGTGTCAGTGCAAATGCAAAGCAGGTTTCTCGAAATCGCTGACTGTTATCTGATGCTGGAAGAAAACAAGAGATCATCACATTAAAAACAGCAAATAAAAGAATAATTAACAGAATGGTCTCCTCTCACTGAAGTGCCTACATATATACACACACACACACATTTTTATCTGACACACATCTGCCTCTGTAAACAATTTTAGAGCCAGCAAGAAAGTTGCCATTTAGATTCTCCTGTAAGTAAAAAAAAAAAACAAATAAACAAACTTTAGCTGCATATAAAGTATATCTTCTTAAAAGTGACATGGATAATGGCAAAGCTGAGACAAACAACCTTAAGACTTTCTAGCAGTCATGGTAACTTAACAGGAAATGGGTTCTGATATTAAAAATAAAAAAATTCTTAGGAATTCTCATGAATTGCCTTTTTGATTTCCTTGAACACTCAGGATCACGGATTAACCTGTAAGCAGAGAGAGAGAGACTGAGAAGTACAACATATGCAAATTCTCACATTTCATTAGGACATTTCATGGAGTCAAATGCACCAAATATATAAGATGCAAACAACTCAGGAGATACACAAGCATGAAATCTGGTTTTCAAGTCCTTCAGCTCTGCACCATAGCACTCCACAACAAAACAAAGAGTACTGAAGCATCAGTGCACCTGCTGCAAAATGGAAGAAATGTTAAAAACCTCCAAAACAGTTCTTGTACCTAAACCACATCCCTTCACCAGGGCTACAGGGACATTGCAGCACAGAGCCATACACAGCAGCAATGAAAATGGTTTTTAGGAAAGTAAAATTAAATTAAAAGAGAGAAGCATCTCCCCAGAGAGCTGCTCAACAAGCTCATCAACATATCTATTGAAGAGAAGGTTGTAAGGAGCTTGCCAGTCAATTTCATTATTCTTAATAATTTGATAAGGTTGTGAATAACTATATTGTGTATGAAACACTCGATAAATTTATCCTTTTTTGTTTTACTATAATACACGTCCTGACTCATCCCTGAGTGACAGATGAGTGAATGCTTCAGGGTGTTACTTCAGATATTTTGTTAAAAACAGCATGTGGTAGGTTGGAACCAACAATAGAATAGACATTGACCTAGTATAAATATTAACAGCAGCAATCCCACAAAATTACATTTATATCTTTCTTGTATGACAATGCTGTAAGATCTGCACACTTTATTATTTTATTACATGCCAGGCAACAACCACATGCTGCTCATTATCAGTTCCTCTAAAGCTCAATGGGCAAGAAGAGGTAATACACACCAAACAGCAACTTGTGTGAAAATCCCAGCAATAGTAAAACATTTTGAAGGCATTAAGTTATATAAAGAACTTTTTCGACTTTTACATGCCTATATTTCTTTTTCTTTTTTTTTTTTTTTTTTTTCCTTCCAACAATAAGTTCTAGTGTAGTGTCCAAAAGCACCATCTGGAGTAGGGTGCAGCATGGAGCCTCAAGTCAATATTTAGTTAAGACTCTCATGACTACAGTATCCAACATCTATTTTTATTTTAATGTATTTTCAATTACATTTCTTCAAATGAGAAACACACGGGGCTTAAGATGACAGCCACCCATGTTATCACAATGTAGGAATTTGCAGGAAATATAAACACAATGTATACAATTAACAATGAAAATCTGTTATGACACTTAGTCTGCCATATAATTTTCTACCTATTTTTAGTTGTAAATGGAAAGATCACAATTATATACTGTAATGAACAGAAGATGAATTAGCAAAGTTAAATCATGCACTGCAGGCCGGAGAACTGAATTAATTCAAGTTATTATTTTATATTTTTCCATGGTTAAAGGTGGTCTTCATCTGTTGGTTTTATTTTCCTCCCATGTCTTATTTGCTTTACCCTTGTAATTTGTCACTTCTGGCTTTCCCAGGGAAGTTCTGAAAGGTCTTTGCAAACATTAGTTGTGACTCCATCATCTTTAATTGAAGAACAAGGCTGCTGAACATTTAACTAAGGCTACTTCCAGTTAAAACTTAATTATCCAAAGAAGTTAAATGACAGTTATCTAAAGAAAAAGTCTAATCCCAAATTTCCCAAGCAACCTTTTTCCTCCTTCAGTTGCTCATCTGTTTTCTTGCTCTGGTTTTGCAGCATCCCCCAACTTAAGGATAAGAATCAAGCAGGTAATACAGATTTTTGCAAGCATAAGGAAAAAGGGATGAGCAAAACAAATTTAGCAAAACAGCAAAGGTCCCAAAATGCAGTCCTCCTTCTCTGTTTGTTATTGGTGGGTATTAATGCCAGATTTATTTTTGCTAAGCGGTGACACATGATTTTGAAAAGTGGGTTTCTAACTTCTGTGTTCAGTTTCACCATGTTCCTTGGCTAAATTCAAGTATTATACATTAAAACAGCAGCAAATGAAACAGTACATTCTTCAGGGCTGACATGGGAGCCTTCCTAATTCCACTTTTCTTCATGAGGTGTAGTTCAGCACAATTACAAGGCAGCAAAATACCTCTGTTTGGACTTTTGCAACAAAAAGAAGAGTGAAAAACACAAGCTCATGAACTACTATAAGGCTACAGCTCTGCCCCTTGGATGTGTAACTCCCAACCAGAAAAAAAAAAAGAGTAAATTTATACACCAGTTGCCTGATTCAGTCTACCTTTAGGTCTAACTTTTAGGAGCAGGCACATTTTCAGCAGGTTATAAAGACAGATTTTGGATCTTTCCATCCAGCACAATATTAAGAAGTGGTAAGAACAAACTATTCAAAGAACACAGAGAACCAATTGAAGAGGGCTAAGAAAAGACTTGTAAAAGAGGCCAGGACCCACACTGCAAATCCCAGATATCACCCTGGAAAGCACAGCTCACTTTTACAAGAGTTGGGAGTGTTCAAAGCCCAATTTCCATTTTCCCAGGAGGACAACCTCCCTCCCCAGCAGGACACGGGGCTCCTCACCTGGTCCTGGTGGGTGCCACCAGGGGCAAGATGCATCCTCCAGCTCCAATGCCATGGCCACTTAACCCAGGCAGAGGTCAGAGAAACATGGCAAGGAAAAAACACATTTTTCCTTTGGAGTTTTCTGTAGTTTTCACCCAGTCTTTTCCTCCCCATTTCTGTTATTTTACCCTACCAACAATGGATGACAATTTCAATAAAACCTATTTAATAAAGCTAATTTTGCAGCTTTGCTATTAAACACTAAGCTTCCAAGCTTCTGTATGACTGCACAAACTCTCATTTTTCTAAGGATTTCAGATTTCTCAAGGAAAGAGACACTGGAGATCTGGAATTTCAGGGTGTGGAAAAGCTAACATTAATTCATCTGGTATGTCTGCTGTGTTTAAGAACACCAAACTGAGCCTGGCAAGTCAAGCACATCATTTACTTTTAAAAGTTCTGGAGTATGATTAAACCTAAAAATATGCAAATATACAGTTTTGTAGAAGAAAATCATTTCGATGCCTAGAAACACGCAGCCATGCCCTGCCAAAACTGCTATTATTTAAACAAAAGAAAGGCAAAAATAGATCTCCAATTGAAAACTGAGTGGATGAAAATAGAATTTCTAACCTAATAAAGCTGGAACCAAGCCAGGACAACACGAGTTAATATGGACATTTGTGAGAAAGCTGCCAGGAACGTGGGTGCTTTTTGAGGTTTTTTTTTAAGTTTTCTTTTTCATAACTAAGATTATTATATTTTATAACCTTTTCTTTAGCACCCTGTGAATGGTACAGAGGATTAGTCAAGGGTAGTTTATAGGCTATGTCTCCTTTGCAAGCTCAGAAAGGAACCACAATGCCCACATGACTAATAGATTATTTTTTGTTAATTCAAAGAACAAAGGCACAGTAATTACAAAAAAAAAAAAGCCAAAAAAAAAAAAAGCCCCAAATCAGAAGCATCACTTTACCTTGCTGCTAAAAAATTTCCTGAATCATTTAGAAATCTGAAAGGGTAGGCTTTAAAAGTGTAAATAACTGGCTTTTCAAGTAGACTTAGGTAATTAGATGGGTGTCAACAAGAACAGTTCCAGACAAGCCATATAAAATCCACTTCTCACCTTACTGGAATCTCACCATTTTTGAGGGGGTGGTGAAGTGGGGTGGGCAGAGGGGAATATTTACTACTTCTTCTTTCACCCAGCTTAAATCCAGGACAGACAATGAACAAAATCCCTTGTAAACAGGTATTACACTTCTTAAGAACCAGCACAAGCCCAGGTCCATTGCTTCTGCAGGTCCCCAGCACACTAAAATGCCTCAAACATTGCAAAAAACATTACAGAGCTGAGTTTCTTCCTCAAAGCTCTTCTTTTTACCACTTCTCTATCAGCACGGTTTCCTGAATTTTTTTGTGCTTACCTCATTCAAGCAATGATCCAAACAGCATATGGGACTGGTATGTATTAAGGGAGAGTGACCCAATTACTCCTTGCTGTTTGTGTATTTTGTTAAATGTTTCATGTCAGTAGTGAGCTTTCAAATTTGAGCAAAAGGTCTTTTAATACATGACAGTCTCACTCACACACAAAAACCACTTAAATTTCTAGATGAGTATGGATATGTGTGTGTATATAGGCAATTAGTCTATTGCTTAAAGATGTAATAATAATGATGCACAAAAAACCATTTCCGACCGATTCTATTCTTTATTTTGGAAAACCCTACCATGTTAGAGTGGAAAAAAGAACTCAGCTTGAGTGGCTGCATTTTCTCCAGCTCTAAAAATATTCTGTTCCACCTCACCAGTACCCACAGCTAAAAATAGCCACACAATCTTTCTGCAGTAAAATACCTCTTGCTGTCTTGAGAAAAAGCTTGTCTCTAAATTTCCATTCAAGAACAGATACCTTCAAATCTTTAATGAATCTTATGTTACCACATCACTGAGGTGGTGATGCCTCCTGATGTGACTGCAGCTATCACACTGCTGATCTGCTGAGGTTAATCTTTCCCATCTATCATCACCAAGTGCAGCTTATTAAGTAGTGAAGGGAATATATTTCCTTCTAACACAGAAGGATACTTGGACTAAAATTAAACCTGCACTTTATGCTGCAGTAATTACCTAAATTCAGGCCAGGAGAAAAACTATCATTGGACTGGCCACTTACCAAGGTTTTCCAATTAATATCAATGTTTATTTCCAAAGGTAAAATTAGTTATGTTAAGTAAGAGTATCGACGCTCTTAGTAAATTTATGCTAAATGCTGGAAGATAAACAAGAGACATTTAATTGGT
The DNA here is from genome assembly GCA_023637945.1 of Phaethornis superciliosus. Lineage (NCBI taxonomy): Eukaryota > Metazoa > Chordata > Aves > Apodiformes > Trochilidae > Phaethornis > Phaethornis superciliosus. The sequence goes on from JAJQWJ010000012.1 coordinate 1,374,787, forward strand.
TATTCACAAACCTAATACAGTACATCATTTTGATCAGTTCAATTTGTCAAAACATTAGCCAGAAAAACCTAAACAGTGTAGAAGTTGTCAACCCAACACATAAATAATTCTTGCTCATCTTCCCCAGATAGGTAAAATACCTCATTTTGTTGCAGCACAGGCATTTTGCTTTTTTCTTTTAAACAACAGAAGGCATCGTATCAATTGATGTTCAACCCTCTTTCAAGTATCACTGCTGAAAATTTAATTCACTGCCTCCAAGCTAAACCAAAATTACTGCATTTAGATTAAGGCACAGAGAGCATTTACCTTTTAAAAAAAGTAAAATTCGGACAAGCTCTGAATTATGTTCAACTGCAGCAGAAGCCAGGAAATCCTCAACACAATTCTACATCCACACAGCTCCCACCATGGAGATTGTCCAAAGCCTTTTTCCTCAATCCTGAAGGAGTTTCATTTCTACAGCTGCTTTGGAGGGTGAGATTAAATGCCTGTGCATTGCAGCAGCTCTCCAGAAGCAGAAACCAAAGAGGAGATGATGAGAGGCTACACCTTTACGGGGGATCTGCATCATCTCAGGATGCATCCTGAGCCCTCCTCAAACCACCACAATTTATCAAGTTCCAGGGTAACACAAGTGCTTATACACAAAAACTTCCTTTCTGTTAACCACAAACTCCTGGCACCACTCTCCTGCCAGCAACCAGCAGCACCTTTTAACCAACTTACCCACCTTTTAACCAACTTACTTACCCACCTTTTAACTAACTACCCACCTTTTAACCAACTTACCCACCTTTTAACTAACTACCCACCTTTTAACCAACTTACCCACCTTTTAACTAACTACCCACCTTTTAACCAACTTACCCACCTTTTAACTAACTACCCACCTTTTAACCAATTTACCCACCTTTTAACCAACTTACCCACCTTTTAACTAACTACCTGCTGGCTCCTTTATTTCCTGCTGCCCACCCAGCATGTTGGCAGCATGTGGCATCAGCTTGGCCCCAGCCAGACCCCTCCTCAGAGAGCCCCTGGAAGGCAACAGGAGTCAGAGCACAAAAGCTGGATGCTACATCCCAACACAGAGCAGAGGAGACCTGACTGCTCTCTACACCAACCTGAAAAGAGGGTGTAGTGAAGTGGGGGTTGGGCTCTTCTTCCATGTAACTAGTGATAGGATGAGAGGATAGGGACACAAGTTGCACCAGGGAAAATTCAGAGTGGATAGTAGGAAAAAACAAGTGGTCAGGCATTGCAACAGGCTGCCAGGGAAGTGCTGGGGGGAACATCCCTGGAGGTGTTAAAAAAAAAACATCTGGATGCAGCACTTGAGGCATGGTTTAGCTGGCTGATGGTGCTGAGCTGACAACTGGACTTGGTGATCCTGGAGGTCTTTTCCAACCTTTTCCAATGATTCCATGATTCTGTGACCAGCTGTGGGACAGACATTTGAAAGCAGGAGCACAACATGCCCGGCACAAGCCCCAAGCTCAGGCCAGCATGGAGAAATCCCAGGTTCCCCTCTGTCTCCCTCATTCCCTGGGACACCTTGGCCATTTTTTCACTTCAATCATTTATTACATACTTGCTGCATAACCTTAACTTCAAAAATACCTAAAGGGAAGCTTTTTAGTACACACAGAAATCAATCTTTCCCTAATGGGTGACCAGCTCTTAAGCCACTGCCACAGGTTACAGCTGCACCAGCCACACGAACACGTGGCATTACTGCCAAGTGACAGTGTCACCTTCTTCAGCTTAAAACAGATGAAAAACTGAACTCGGGTTGTAGTAAGTCTGCTGCATTTCTGGCTTGAGATAATTTTTAGATTCTGGTCAACTTAAGCTTTTAACAGTTAAGACCCAGAAGGGATAGGCAGAGCTGCACTGGGGGTGGGAAAGGCAAGGAGTAGAGATGCGAAGGATCTGATTTGAAATTGTGCCTAAACTTATATATGAAAATAGCCTGGAAAGACTCCAAGGGCCACATTTAATTCATAAATATTATGTATTTTACAACTTTCTATGATACGCTGTATAAACAGGATAGATCAGCTGTAAACTGTACAATTCGACAGATAATTGATTAGTATTTCTTTTTTAATCAGTCATGTATTAGAGCACCTTTGAGCAAAGAAGATTTCTGAGGACCCACTGGCTGAAGTTTTCCTACAGGGACAACTTCAAATCAACCTTCAGTGCCAGAACTCTGTGCTCTCATAAAGCTCTGCAGAATAAATACCCAGAATAAAAACCCCAACCCTCCTCTCCCCACTGCCCCTCCACCCAGCTCCATACTCAAGTCACTCGATTTCTTGAGACACCTCAATAAATGTCCCAGAACTCAACTGCTGCCATTCAGGCATGAAAATTTTCGCTTCTCTTCCCAAGAGCACTGCCAGGAGTTAAGCACTTCAGATGAGCAGGACTAGAAATCCCTACATGGGGTATCCTGCTCCTGGTGCAATTTCTACTCTCACCAAGAAAGTAGAAAATTTTGTAAGCCTAACAGGAAAGGCAAAAAAAAAAAGTTTTATGTTCATGTTTAATCAGAGTCCCTAGTAAGCTCTCTACCAGGATTAGCATAACCTGGACCACCTTTTTCTAAAAGCCATCATAAAGGAGATATTAAAGTATTTCTAAAAGATTCCAAGCTACTGAAAACTTCTGAGTCCCAGCAGCATTTGCAACAACTTCCAAGTGACCTCAGCATCTTGGTTGCAAGGGGAAACCTTAAAAAAATACATATTCCAATAGCACAGCTTCCTCTCTCGTGACATGTGAGCACCACTGCTCAGCCTCAAGCTCTCCAAACACTGAACAGGGAGAACACTCCAGGCTTAGATTGGTTCACTGATTATTAATGAATTACTCACATGCTTTGAGTCAACCACGTGGTTTGCCATAATTCCTTCTACTAAAAGCTTTAATTAAAACCATAGAATATCCTGAGTTGGAAGGGACTCCTGAGGATCACTGAGCACAACTGCTTATCAAATGACCAGGTATCCAAAAGATAGCCTGGCTTGATCTTGGGAGGCAAAGAGGATTTCTAGATCCACTCCCATCAGAGCAGCAGTATGTGAAAATGTTCTGGAAGGGCCTGGAATTTGGGTGATCTCAGTACTACACCAGGAGAAAATGAGCCTAATAAATTCAAGTCTTCATAGCACACGAGCTATGCAGCTGCTTAAAGCTCTCCCAGACTTAAAAGAAACAGACTCTAGAGTATGGAAAGATTCTCAATACATAAACTTGAGGCATACCACATGGAAATGCAAGTTGAAGCCAAAAAAAAGAAACTTCAGTGCACTGCAGTTCTAGTTCAGCTCTAGCACATGAAGCAGACAGAGCTAATATTTCAGCTTATTCTTGCACAATTAAAAGCTGCAGAGCCGGAAGTCAGAAAGCTCAAGCCTGAGTTGAGCATATAGTGTTTGGTTGAACTTCCTCCCACAAAGAACATTTAAAAAAATAACAAACACAGAGGACAGTAAAAGCGTGACTTTCATATAAACCATGATCCTGATTGCACAAAGCAAAAGATCAGCTTGCTGATACATGAAAAGGAGAAACACTTGCCAAACAAAACTTTGAGAGTTTCCAACCTAGATTTTTTGAGAGCACTGAATTGTTTAATTGTTTAACATCTGTACCCTGAATTGCAGCCACCCTAAAGATTTCAGTCAGACCACTTGCAAGGTTTCTCTACAAGAACACAGCATGTCCAAGTAACCATGATCAAACCATGAGCAACCAGAGTCAAAAAGAAAATTTCAAGGTAAAGGCAAGTCAGAAGCACCAACACGGGTCAGTAAGCACACAGTTCCCAAGGGCAGGCACCAGGGGTGAACTTCTGATTATTGGAGAAACCAATATTGAGAATTGGAGAAACCAATTATTGGAGTTCACAGATTAAAAAATTAAATTAAGCCCTAAAAAAATCAAGACAAGCCTCTAGAGCCACTGGCAGCTCCATTTCCCCCCTGGAGCAGGGAGGTGGTGGTTGGCAGGCAGCACAGGGTGCCTTCTCTAAGTGTCACACTGACTCCCCAAAAAAGCCTGATGCTTCCAGGAAGGGTAAGTACCTGTAGTTAAAAATCTTGATTTACCCAGCTCAGGTCTGAGTGTCAGTGTTGTGTTCCACACCACAGTGCTCAGGCGTGAAGCACAGCAAACAAATTGTAGGGTGATCATCCATCCAGCATTAGGACAGCTTTTCAAAGAGTAGCAGAGCCCATAGCATCTTTAATCCTTTAAATCGAGAAGAAAAGGGTAATTTCCCCTTACATTTTACTTACAGGTAAGTAAAGACCTCTAATCTAGTTAAAATGTTTTTTGGAACAACTACACAGCTAAAGCAATTAGGAATGACATATGCTGTAAGAAGTAGTATCTTTTAAATGTTTTTTAACTATCTCCTGTCCCTTCCATAGTAATCTGGCAGAATTCTGGTACTCATTACTCATCTCATAGTAAACACACTTCACCACACAAAAGAGATCTTATCTGTGTGTCAGAAGTTGCTTTTAGAAAAACTTAAAACCCAACCAGTTAGCAGTGCCTGTGCACTGGGGGGTGAAAATAGGGAAAAATGAAGTGAAAGCTGCAGCTTCACTTGAGACAAGAGCAACCCAAATTCTCCTGTTTAAAAGAGTTCCAATTCAAAAAAACATCAGAGAAGTCCCAACAATAAGGTCACTTTCCTACATTCCAGCAGGGCCAAACTGGGATGCCTTTGCTTCCAAAACCCCCTCCAGTCATATAATCACATCAAATCGTGGTTAACCATGGGGCAGAGCACTCAGAATTCTCCCTGGCACTGTAAGAGCTGGGTGTACAGATTCAGCCACCAACATACATTTTCCGAGCATTCCTAATTGGCTTCTACACAAAAAAAACACCCCATGCAAGAGAGATGCATTCTCAATTTTGCAGTGAGGATGACTAATAAAATATGGATCACATTCGACAGCTCCACTGAACATGGACAGATATTTCTCTGGCTCAGATAAACAAGCCCACTGACAGTTGTCTTGGGAATAAAGAAAATGCTGTCGTTCCCTGACAGTGTTGCTGTAATTGTCAGTATTAGCTCTGAAAGAGCCAAGCAGGAGCCATGTATTTAAAACACTTGGGAGGATTCTGCAGTCTGAGCAGAAGAACAGCAGAAGTGTCCCACCTGCTATTTTCAGCTCTTCAAACCCAAGCAGGTTGAGGGAGCAGAGGCTGAGTGTACAAGTTCAACTCACCAGGCAAGTTGGCTCTTCTGCAAGCATCCTACTCACTGCTACGAGCTGCATGGGCTGCTGTGAACCAGGGGAAGATAAAACAACAAAAAAACCACACACCAAAGGTAGCCAACAGCCTTCTAACCTTAGCCATGCTCAAGTAAAGCTCCTCAATGGCTGTTGGTGGGATGGACAAAGCACGGGCCATCAATCCAGCCCAGTGAACAGCCAGCATGGTGGTTTTAATCCTGGTTCAGAGCTCCATTTTGAGGAAGCAAGTGTAAGAAGGTAACATCAATTTCCTCCTTTTGTTCTTGACATTAAAAAAAAATAGTCAGCAAATTTAATTTCCTTATCTGTTATTCCCATTAGCCTGTGTACTACCCACCTACATAAAATATTTGGGTACAGAATGCATGTTCAAGTGCCCTGCTGTGCAGCTCCCTTCCCCGAGGCTTTGCCAAATTGTTGTTTTTCAAATTAATAATCATGTCTTGATGGGACAGAAGACTACTATAGCAAACCTTCCAAGCAATTCCAGCTTGACTTGGAGAAGACTGGGAAGAATCACACCCCAGGATGTCGTGCTCTGCCCAACTTTTACATAAGGACTCCTATCAGAAGAACCTAATGATCCTCAAATCTGTGGAGATTGAACTCATTCTCTCTCTCACACACACACTTTTTCCTACTAAAGTAGGTTCCACTTTAAGCAGGGAGATGATTTTTCAAAAGCCCACGTCAGGTCACCACTTCATTCTTGTGGTGGAGGGAAACAGAGTACATTAAAAGTTTCTTATCCCTACCCCATGAGGAATCTGATGGGAAAAAGCAAGCAGGAGATGCTGAAACCCTGGCCAAACGCCAAGGAAAAGTTCTGAGTGTTTGTAAAATGCATCTGCCGTTTGAAAACAAAGCCAGGGAAGTTAGAAATTTGACATTTGAGGAAACCCACATTGTTTGCAGCAGTGAGAAGGATGCCCAAACCATTTGGAGCAAATATTCAACAAATCGTTTAAGCCTGGTTTTACTTAAGAGTATCAGGAACTGTATAAATGGAGAAAATTAATACAAGTCTGATCCACACTTTTATTTAAAACTGCTGAGCTGCATGCACAATTGCTCCAAGTTGGTTTGAAAGTACATAAAGCTGCATATCACTGGTTATTAGTCCAATAGTTTTTTCATTACCTTATATACATTTATTATTCTGAAATACCTTCATGACATTTATAGTTAGCAATTTTACAATCTGCAGCAACATTACTTTCCACTACAGAAGGAAACAACCAATCATTTCTCATATGCATGGACACTGCAGCTCTCCCTTCCCCCAAAAATCACAAGAAAAAAAGCTTTTTAGTAACATTGCTTCAGACAAACAAAGACATTTGCAGACAGGATTCACATGCAAAACAAAACCCCCAAATGTATCCTTAAGTTAACTGAAAGGACAGAGATGGCTTAAAAAGGTATCTGGATGAAATCTCATCCACTTCCACTTTTTTACCCTGACACACAGGAGTCCAACAAGGTGGAAAAAAAATAAAACCTACTGCACATAAACTCTTCAAGCAATAAGACATGACAGAGTGTGAATTATGATCTCTTCACTAGGAGCTGGTCTGTCAGACAGGGAACTGACAGCAAAGTGTTCATACCACCTCTAGGAATACATGAATACCATAATTCCTGCACTGGAATGTCTTATTGAAATTATAGCATTATTTTTAAGTATTTATCATGTAAAAGTGATGAGATACATACCGAGTACCTAATTATCCTGTACCACCAGCACTGCCTGAAATGCTTATTAATCAATTAGGTTTTAGATTAAAGCTAAACAGATACAGTATACCTCTTAAAAGAATATCTGAACCAGAAGATGAGATGATCAAAAGCTGTGTTTTCCCCTCAACGTTTCAGTTGTAAAAGTTAAAGCAAAAAACATGCAAACAAGTGTGCAACTTGAGAAATAAATCTGCAGACCATCATCACCACTCATGTGTCAGGCCTCCTACTACTCCTGTAGCTGGTCAGACTGTTAATGGAAAGAAAGTACCTGCTCATTTTTACTTACAAGGGGTCTCTTCCACAAAGGACTTTTGTTTTTTTCACTCATCCACCACCTCCCTGTATTCACGCTCACCAATCTCCTCCCCCTAGCAGCTTATTCTCAATCTTTTCCAAGGTTTCAAGGCAGCAGAAGGTTCCAACACATAAGCAGCCCCTCCAGAAATCAACAGGACTATTGTATTTAAGCAGTATTTAAGAGTATTAAAAGTTAACCACGCTGTTAAGTGCTACATGGAGTCGGAGCCAGAAAAATCACACATTGTTATATAAGGCTCTGTAAGCATCAGATTATTCTCAGCAGCTACACAAGTGATTTATACCTTCACACAAAAGACAGTTTAAAAGAAAATCAACCACAGACTGTAAAAGAAAAAAAAATTAAAAACAACAACAACAACAAAGTCTTCCTAAACTCAGACATCCAGGCTGTAATGGACATCCAGCCTGGTATTCTTTGCCAGCACAGATGAGAAGATTTTGTGGGCATGATGGATCTGGGGGTACATTTCTTGTTTTGTTTTGTTTTTTAAAACCACAGAATGGTTTGGAAGGGACAATTTAACTCCATGGTTTATGAGAACTACTGAAAGCAGACAGGTTTTTTTTTTTCTTCCTTTTTGAAAGGCTTAGTTTGTTTCTTGTCAAACTCACCCCTTGAATATAACGGATCTTTGAACCATATTTAGTGGCTCAGCTAAAGCAACTAATGAGTGTTACGTAAGATGTCTCTCCATGTAGAACAATCTGTTCCAAAAGTAACCAAAAATAGCAATTCTCTAAACACTGGTGTGATGCAATATTTAACCAGTTGCTGCATTAGCAGCTGAATCCATCCATTGCTCTTTAAAACCAACAAAACCAAGAAAGGCTTCAAATATTATAACATTTGCAACCTTACCTAAGCTGGTAGGTTTTATCAGCTCATCCAACAAGTCATAAAAAGGTAATTTCTGAAGTTTTATGTCAGGATGGACAGGGTGGAGAGCAGATGTGAGATGGGGGAGTTCCAGTTCATGTTTAGGTCCCAGAAGAGAAACGGGAAGCAATGGTGAGGTGGCAGGGTGGCCATCATACCCGAGCTGTGGAATGGTTGACGGAGACAAAGCTGCTGGCATGGAGCTCGAGTGTACACTGGGGATTGATAAGTCTGCAGGTGTCATGATTTTCTGAGGGAACCTTCTCCTATAGAGTTCTTTGATTTTCATTTGCACAGCAGGACTGCAGCCAGCCTTTAGCAAATGAAGTGCTTTTGTCAGGAGTTCGTGTTTTCGGCCGTGCTTGTTCCTCCCCGCGTAACCCAGAAGTACTTGCAGTTCAGAAACTCTAAGGCTCATAACCATTTGCTTGAAAGACAAACAAAACAAAACAAAAATTAGTATTCAAGTTACATCATCTTAAACACTGACATTCGAATGTGTGGCCGGATCCCATTAAGCATCCAGATTTTAAAGGCACACTGCTGCTGCTCTGCTCTCCACTAATTACCTGAGATATCATGTAAAACAGGACTCGTTCATAAACAGATTTATCTACTTCAAAAACCTGTAATGAGCAGTTTTTAAAGAGATTTTCATTTGCCATCCACAATTCAGGACAGCAATCGTGGGGGGAAAAAAGAAAGAAAAAAAATAGGGAGAGAAAATTGCCAGTGAAGTTTGTAAAAGTAACTAATTAACTTTAAAACTGTGCCAGTCCTTAGCTCTGGAACACTACTACACTCTCAAGTCCCTCCCTCAGTTCTTGCCATGCAGAATAGCTAATCCACACAGGTTCGAAGGAAAGGAGAGAAATCATCAGTGTTAAAAAGAAAGGGGAAAAATTATAATCCAAGTTGTGTTGAACTCCACACAACCATTGCAGAGTTCAGGGAAACTTCTTCCAACTCAATTTCCTTGAGTTGGAAGGAACTCACATCAGAGCTGCATGTTCTGTTTTAGACTGGAGAGTTGGGCTTTCCCTTCTGTTAATTAGCATCTTCATTTACACAGGCTTTTCTGCCTCCCAGCATAGTCTAATGAATCAAACTGGTCAGACTTGCAAACTGTTTCACTTCTTCAGGAACCGAGAAAAACACTATGCAAAAGAGTGAAACCAGTATTTTAAAATAGAGAACAAATGTTCTCCTCCTCTCTAGTTCTTCAAGTGCATGAGGTATTCAGAAAGACACATTACTCGAGTTATTTTCACATTAATTCTTAAACCTGAAGTGCTAACATTAGGAAGTATGCTGTCCCCCAGCTTTAGAAAATCAGCCCAAAACTCCTATCAATTCCCACCTCCAGCAAAAGATTTTCAATGCCCAGGTGTCCACAGCATTGCAATATTTCCCTATACTGAAATAAGTCATGGTATCTAAAAGCCCTAAGTTAGATTATTCGTGTATTTAATGAGGTGTGCACCCAGACAGACTTAACTGAATTTGCCATAAAATTTCTGCTCTGTTGAACCACCCCAACAGAGCCAAATAACCTCGCTGCAAAAACGAAGACAAACCTCACATCAGACTACCACAAACACCTCAGGTACAATAGGAGTTTTCTGGCTTTTATATTTATTTTTTTTCTGTGAAAAACCTACTTCACACTTGCAGCTATGGAACTGTCATGGAGCTACTAATGAGAACAGACGAGGTACTCTGTAAGAAACAGAGATGTCTTAAAAGAATGCAGCATTTCAGTTCCATTCTGAAGTGTTGACAGCTGAAAAGAAAGTGAAACAAGAAGATTCGAAACATGGAAAACACTATTTATAATGCTTTACAAACATTTCTTCAACAGAATGAGTAGTTACAGCTCAAGGGTTTCATGTCTGCTACTGTCACCATTAAAAGTCACTTCCTGAGCAGCCAGAACCTTTCATAGCTTTACTCTTTTCTTGTTTTGTAATAAACTCCCAGGCCTAGCTTACAAAAAGCACAGAGGATTAAGGAGTAATTGAGTTAACAAAGAGGTTCCTGCTAAATGTTGGACATTTTCTATTTTTTTTAAGGTATAGGCAAGTTAGAAATAAATATACAGCAAGCAGGGTCTGTAGTGTAGCCAGACTCACAAACCAAAAAAAATAAAATTCCCCAGATCTTCCCCACCCCAGTGCATTCCTTACAAAGGAAGGAATTCCTTTCTAATTGTGGGTACCAACCAATACATTGATTAAAAACACAGTCATGGGAAAAAAAAAAAAAGCAATAATAGATAAACTTTTATTCCTCAAATAAAAGAGGCAATGCCAAAAAAAAAAAAAATACAGCAGAGAAACAAATCGAGTGCTGTCAAATAAACAAAGTAAACACACACAAAAATACATGAAAAATACAAGAAAAAGCTGCAACTGATAATGTTTTTTTCCTCATCATAATTCAAACCCCTTGCTGGCTCAGGTACACCAGCAAAGCTGAAGGGCAAAGACACAGAGGGTTTTGTTTCAGGAACTCCTGGGTTGTCTTTTTTTTGTTTTGTTACCTGCAACAGTAAAAAGATCCCTCCCAGCAGTACAGCAAGCTACAAAACCCATCACCAAGAGTCTGTCTCCCAACAACAGCAAACATGCACAGAGCAATAACTGCCCTTACCTCTGGCTAGTTATCAGAATTGGCAAAATGTTTGGGTTTTCCTTTCCTAACACAAAAGAAAGTTACAACAAACCCCCAAAAGGACAGTCACAGCTCCCAAGGACAGGCAGAAGGGTACAACTGCACAGCCCTAGGTGTTGTGTGTTCAGGTACAGGAAATTCACATTCCTACAAACATCACCTGACTGCAGAAGAAATTGATGTTATTTAGCCATAAAAAAGGTTGAGCTACTTGCCACTTGCCTAACTTGAGTGTAAGAAACCCAGGAAGCTGGCAGCAAGCCACGGTCAGATACAACACAACCCACGAGGTTGTTCTGATGACATTCCAGGGTTCTGTGATGTTCCATGATTCCATGTTGCACACTTTGTCACCTGTCAGATCTGGGCAACATCTAAAATTCTGAGAGAGGGCAAGGAAAGCAGAGGAGTTGTTCAGAGTAAAATGAAAGAGCACCAAGTTCTTTCAGATTAGTGGGGAATTTCTGACTCACTGTAAACACCTTGGCAGAGTTTGGGAGGAAACTCATCTGCAAACATACACCTGGAGATGCCTGTTTATAGATAAGGTCCCTTCTCACCTAAGCCATCCTAAGATGATCTGACATTTCCTGCTCCACAACACACACACACGTGTTCCTCTCCAAAAGCTGCATTAGTCATGGGGATTGCCTGGCTCCCCTCACCCAAGCCCTGTGGCCACAGCCCCATCCTGCCCAAAGCCACCAGGGCATTTCACTGACTTCAACAAGCCACCTCCTTGGATGTGTCAGGCAGGAAGCCCACAGAAGCAAAGAGATCAGTTTGTTTTCCCACCTCCCAGCTGCTTGGTTCCAAACCCAGGCTGCTGCTTTTCTCCTGACAGATTGGGTGAACCCAACCAACCATCTGATGCAGTCCATGGTGCAGCCCCAGCCCCCATTTGTTGAGGAAACATTCTCAAGCAACTCATCTGGAAACCAGGATTGTTTCCTGCTCCACACCTACTTCAGATAGCCAGTAAGGTTTGGAAGAAAATAACTTGGGGGTGGATGGAAAAGGAATCCATGGGCAGCATCCCACATCATTCACCTACTTCTCTCCTGTGACTATCCAGAGGAAAGGATGTTGTGCCTCCAGCTCTTTCAAAAAACTTTCCAAAGCTAATAGAACCAGAAATGGTGTGAAGTCCCCCAAACCAAAAATTGCATCTAGACACTTGTGAGGTAAGGAGGATCAAGGGTTTTCTCCAAGCCATCCACAAAAGGACTATTAAATACAAACTTAAGAGGCTGCCATCTCAATGAACATTTTGTAGCTCCAGACTCACTAAGTTCCCTCAATAAAAGAGCACATCTGGCTGGAGAAATGTGTCCATGCCAGACAACAGGACCATTCTGCTCCTTGAATGCTGTTAAGGCATGCAGAGTAAATACTTTACCGGGAACCTGAACTTCTAAGAGAGCAGCCAGAGCTAGGAGTCATTTCCTTTGATTTCTCTCTGCAAAGAAAACAGCTGAGATTTATCTTTATTTTCAAGGAATGTTTTTCCACACAAGCCCAGTCTTCCCACCCACCAGGGAAAGATGGCCAGGCCAGGCCAGCTTCCTGGCTAGAGAAGCCCAATGGTTAGCACAGGTTAACAGGTCACAGCAGAGAAAAATGGCTTGCAAGAACTGGACCTTGTCTCACTCAGCTATGAAGGTTGGAATTAAGTTTAGACATAAATAAATAAAATTGAAGTGTGAGTGCCTCTGGATAAGAAATACCTTTGCTAACCCTGTGTGGCTGCTCTCACTGGCACAGGATTCAGAGAAGCCAAGCTGAACAGACAGAAGGATTCAGGCAGAGAACAACATTTCTAGACTGGAAAATAGATGGGGATTAAAACACAGGTTTGAAATGCAGGAAGGTGAGCTGTAAGTCCTGCTGCTCAAGAAAGGATCAGATACAGGATATCTGCTGTGATCCAACCCCACAGACAGTGAGCCTTCACCTTTTTTTCCCCTATTTTTTGAAGGGTGGGACTTGCCTGAAAGCTAGAAGCCAGGCAGCAGTCACTAATTCTTTTCTTTTTTTTTTTTTTCTTTTTTTTTTTTTTTTTTAATAAATTAAGCAATGCCCATAGGAAAGCATGAGGGACAATACTGAAAATTTATCACAAATACCAACAGCACAAGATACGGTCTTAAATGCAGCACACTCATCCAGCAGCAGCAGCATTAACAGTCCCAGCAATCTGATAAATGCTTTCTAGCAGGGGTATTTCTACATTTCCAGTAATCAACCCTGGACCTATCTGCAGAATTTAACAAGTTATTTCTGGATGTTTATGGCAACTAGAAGTTGTGAATAAGCTCCAAAACACATTTAAAAGATCTGCCAGCCCAACAAGAAGCATTTGGCTAAGTACCACACCACATTTTGTGCCTAAAGCTATACACAAGTCCTCCACAATTCTCTAACCATTAACATCACAACTACAGGAGGGAAAAAAACAAAAGAAATAAAATCACCTGAAACACTACTCAAAAGATGGAAAAGAGTTAAAAAGAAGTAGAAAGAAGAAAGGAGAAAATGGATACCAAGTGGAATTCACCCATTTTTAATCAGCAATTTAAGACAGCATCAATAAATTTATTCTGTTATTAGAAACAGTGATTAGCAATAGCTTAATAATTATCCCTGGTATTAAGAATCATTATTATGGAAGAGGGCAAACAAGCAAAGTACTGCTCAAAATACCCTATAATGCACTTCCAGAAGACAGTGTGAAAAAAAACCAATCAAACAAAACCTGTGTAACTTTTGGTGTGGTTTGGGGGGTTTTTTCCTAAGAAAAGCAACTAGGAAGCATTAGATTAGTATGGAAATGGTTCTGAATTAATCTCAGTATGCCTCCAACACCCAGCTGTAAAAATACAGGAGAGTTCTTGCATGCTATGAACAGCCTCTTTAACCCCTGATATAAATCTTCTGGAGAAGAAAGCTGTACCTGGGCTACAGGAGCTCTCCACAGCTACACAAACTAAACCCTTGGATTTTCAGACATTTCAGATTTGTAAAAATGGCAAGTCAGGACGGTAAAAAAATATTCTCACCTTTTATGAAGGCACATTCCCCAGTCCTAAATTCTATCTGCCAAACCCACAGGAGGAAGCTATCAAGGCTAAACTATAAAAAAAAAAATAAAATAAATTGAAACCAGTCTACTGAAAATCTTCAAGAGGGAGTGAAACAACCACCTCCTGGAAGCTGAAGCACCTCGATGACAGGCTGTAACTTCCTGCATTTGTTTAAGGCAACCAGACCACTCAAAGGTTGGAGTGATAATAGTTCAAAATGGAAGAGAAGCAAAAGCAGAGAACAAGCATAAATATGCACCATACCACAACCTTTAGAGATTGGTTTTCCCAAAGAAAAACTCAGCTGTCTCCTCGAGTGGTATGGCCAAGGTTTTAGCAAGCAGGGCAGCACTAAAAGAACTGGTACAAACATGATTTGCCTTTTGGTACACAGACAAAAGTATTTCTGATTCAAAGAAACTCTCTATTAACACAGAATGTGAGTGCTCATAAAGAGTGTGTCGGGACTGCATGACCAAACCCTGGCCTCTGTCTACCTGGGAATAAGAATCAATTTTAATCCATGAAAATGCAGCCACAAAATGATGTTCCCATACTGTAAATGCCCAAACCAGCCTGGACTGCCCTGCTGTTGTTATCTCCAGAGATGGGGGCTTTCTTCAGGCCCAACTCATGATTTTTACCAGGTAACATATTTCTCACCATGCTGGCAGAAAAAGTCCACTCTAAAGCTGAAGTCATCAGGTGTTCTTTACTCTAACATGCTCTCAAACAATATCTTCCCCTGAAAATTATCTGGTTGTCTATCTTGCTAAGAAAAATATTATGACCCTTGAAACACCCAACCAACCTACCCAAGTGCTGAAGCTCAGCTCCTGCTGACACCAGGAATCTCCCAAAACATCACCCAAAATCTGCAGGAATTCAGCCCAAAAAGACAGGAGGTCCTGCAACTTCTTCCTGCTGTCCTTCTGCACTCAGCTCATGTAACAACCAAGCAATTACACCAAAACTACTTAATTCTTAATTCCACAGATCAACCAGCACAAGGAACAGCCCTCAAATTATTTCCACACAAATAAATCTGAATCTGAGCTCTCCTTCCAGCCCCGAGAGCTCAGAGCCCTCCATCTAATCTACCAAGGTTCTTGGAGGTTTCTGTCACTTGCTGGAGATGAGAAAAGCCACAGTGATAGAAGTAACAAAATTCACTGAAGGGTGAAGGGATCCTGCAAAAGAAAACAGTGAGAGAGCTCTAGTCTCACTGAACTGGCTGCTAGGAACAGGCAGGCAGAGTTTGGAATTTTTAATATAATCCCCATGTGTTAAAAGTTGAGTTTTGGGTTGTTTTGGTTTTTTGCAGCTGACTGGTATATAGCTCTGCTATCATACACATGAAATATCTTCCAGAAGCCTTGACACATATAACCTCTCTCAGACCTCCACTTTTCCTAGAGGTTATTTCCTCCAGGAGAGAGATTCAGCAGAAGACACTGTGCCCTTCTGCCCAAAAGGCCACTTCAGTGCTTGAACTTTTAGATCCGTGGCATTTCATCTTTATTTTTGTATATATATGAGAGCTTGCAAACCACAGTGTGTCCAGCCAGTGCTCCATTTGTTGGAGAAAGGCTGCCAAGCCTTTAGTCACATCTGAACTGGGTTGGATTTAAAGTCAGTCACATTTTATCTTAATCCATAACAAAAGTTTTACCGTTCTCAGGAGATTTTATTCACTAGGTGAACTGTATTATTACTTGAGGTATTAAATAAGGTTGCTGACACAGGAGTAATCTTCTTTGCAGTTCTTGGAGACTCTAGATTTGATTTTTTTTTCCCTGCCCCACTCAAACTTAATTGTCCCTCGTGTATTTCTCCCTGCAGATGGGAATTGTTTTTACAGAGCATGATTTTCATGACAAGTGACTGCAGGAATCCTGGTTTAGGCAATCTCTGGACACAAAACAATATGTGCCTCTGAGGACAAACAGCTTACACCTAAGGCTAAGAAGGAAGGCAATTATTTTCAGCTAGTTGGGAGAGGGTCACTGCCAGACAAATTTACTTTTTATTAAGAGCATTCTTATCCTTAACTAAGCCTTTCAACTGGCTGACAGAAGAGCTAATTCCTATGCAATAAGCTCCAATGGAGCTCAAGCCAGCCACAGACACAGCTGGCCAAAAAGCTTGCTGAACACACTGCATCTTATTATAATCTAACAAATAACACAAAAAACATCTCCATCGGTATAATCAAAATATAACAAGCTACCCAGCATTTGATAACAGTCTGAAAGATTGCTTCTTTGTATTTAAAAAATTAAATAAATAAATTAGGAGCACGAAGTCTCAGCTGCTGGCAGCCACACAGGAGGCTGTAAACACATTTATTCCACTCCCCTCTGATTTTAAAGAGGAAAACAGATACAATTTAAAACGTTTCTGAAACACGAGATCCCTTTAAAACACAGATACATATTTTAACTATGTTTTTAAAATCCGGAAACAACGTTAGGCAAAGCATTTGCCCCGATTTGGCAGGGACTCTACCCAGGAAACTCCTTTTAACACTGGAGAATGAAACTCTAGTTACTCTCTAAATATCTAAAATACCTGCATGAAGCAGAGGCAGCTTTTGGAAGCCCATCCCCAAGGAAAGCTGGAGAAGAATGCACCTGGAATTCAATGAATGCACTCACATTGCAGCAGGGATAAAGAGGTGGCTTCCAGCAGCAGCTTCCAGAACCTCCTCTCATGCTGCAATTTCAGGACCCTGCATTCTTCTATTTAGCCTTCATCTTCCACTGCTCCACTTATTAACTCTCTGCAGCATCACAGACATTTCTTTCACATGTGTCAGCCCACTCCAGCACCAGCTGATGCAGTTTTGCCCTAAGAGAACCATGTTTTCCTGTGAAAAAAATCTCTTTCTGTATGTTACAGAACTTGTTCTCCACAGCCTTGTTACCACTCGATGCTGAGCAGTTAGCTGACCACTCCAAACAAACTTTTGCTGTTTCATTACCTTCTCTAAGGAGGTAACAGTTCAGGATATGAAATGACAGAAACATACCCAAAGGATGTCATACCAGCTTTTTTTTCTCCCCCATTTTCTAGGATGCCCACATCAGCACTAATTCTCTTGGTATCTCAAGAAGTTGTCCTTAAATTTGGATACTGACTTACAAAGCACTTGCAAAGCCACTATAGAATTTAATTTCATTTCCTCTAGAAGTAACCAGGGTCCCAAGAGAAGGCAAACTAAAAAGTGGAGTTATCTATTCACAATTCTCACTTAAAAAAAAAAAAAATCAATCAATAAATCCTTAAAACGGCACGTGACAAAATTAGCTTTTCTTTTCCATTTCAAAGCAATCCTTCTCACAGAGTTCCATTCTCAGGGCTGTGTTCCCAGGTCTTGTGAATTCTACCTAAAAAGAGGAATTTTGAGATGCTGGGCTTCATCACACTGAAGCAGGATTTGTCCCTCTCACAAGACCCACAAAAACGTTTGGTAGAGCTTTCATCTGTAACCAAGGGGATATACAAAAACTGCAATAGTTAATATCATCTAGAAAAAAAAAAAAAAAAAAAACCAGGGAGGAAGGAAAGGAGGAAGGAAGGGAGATGAACAGGAAAATTAAGAGAACAGATAAAACATCAGGCATGGGAAATACTCAATAATTTATCATGTAAAAATTTCTCTTTCCAAAAGGAGAAACGGAACTCAACTGAAATATCTCCTGACAAAATATGCCTATGAAAAACACTGGACAAATACTCTATTCCTTTCTAATACCAGTCCACTGAGAATAATAAATTATTCCTACTAACAATTAGTCTTAAGAGTTATTATAAGCAACGGAGCCAAAAGTTCCCACTATGGCAATAAGCTGAAAGCAAATAGTCCAACAAGCAGTCATACTGCATGGCCTTAAAAAATATATATATAATTTAAAAAAAAAACCAAACAACTAATCATTCTGCACATAATTTATTTCATAAAGTCTTCAAATCCATGTACAGAGCTGACATGAGGAAATCAAAGTACACACTTCTTTCTAAGTAGTCCTCCAGTCATTCCAAACAGGCATTTAGTTTCAAAATACATTCTGAAAAATGGGCAGAGGTGGAGAGGAGAAGAGGGCATCAATCTAGGAATATGTCAGTGGAATCTGACTCCCTGTGACTACCCCAGGAACACCCAGGGCTACAAAGCCAGCTCAAAACATCACCTTGTAAAATCACTCTTATCTATCCCCAGCTCATTTCCTCTCTCTACAAGGTATCTGGAATTGAGAGTGGCCATGTGAAGGCAAAGTGCTAGCAAGAAAACTGCACAGGAACCACATGTGGCCACCCAGTAGTTCAGGAAAAGTCAGTTTTTTCAAACTCTGAAGTGCTATTGTCTGTCATAGCACAACAGGAAACACAAATTATAGGTCTGGCTATTTAGAATAGCTATATGGACATGAAGGCCTAATTTATTCCTAACTGTATAGATGCATTTTAAAATGTAATTATTTATTACATACAGCATTGTGACACAGAATTAGTATTTACATCACATATTGAGACAGACCAATTCTTAAGTGCCACAATACATTTATTAATATAGATGAGAAATCAGCAGCTGGGTAAAAAACAAACTCTTCTATGTCACTCATCCAAACCCAAAAAAATCCTGGCAGTCAGAAGTTCATCTCGTCTTTCAGAAATCTTCCTGGGTCAGTACTCAACCTATTTCCCCCCTCCCAAGATGTTTTCAGGCTCCTAGGTCAGTCAAGTTAATGAGACATGGAGGAGATCTTTGGCTGCTCCTCATAGCAGTAAAGCATCAGTGAGACTGTCAAGAATCCCCCTGGTTTCCTTCCAAGTAGCTGGGAAAGAGAGCAGCAGCAGTGCCAAGCCCTGAATGTGTACCCTGGGGAAGAAGGTCTAAAAGAGGCATGGGGACAAAGAAAGAGAAAGCAGGAAGCTCAGTTTTTCATATCACCCACGATGACTGGTTGCTTCCCACTATGTAAAAATGAAAAAAAAACCCCACAAAACAGAATAATATATGCTATGATGGAATAATAGGAGAGGAAGCAGCCTGTCCTGCCCTTCTGCAGCAATCAAAAGAGGATAAAAAACCCTCCAATATTTCATATAAAAGCACACAGCCAGGGGACAGGCTGAGAAGATGCATCAGAGGGAAGATGGACTAGTGAGAAAGCTGATCCTACACCCATCATCTTGCTTCAGCCCTCAGAATTTGAGCTGCTCCATCCTCCCACCTTTCAGTGCTGTCCACACCAGAGAAATGGATTTTTACCCGGGTTAGCTGCACCTTGTTACCTCCAGCCTGGAAGAGAAGCACACAGTGCTTAAGAACCACGATCAATCCCAGGACAAAACATCCACCAGTGAATTAGAAAGCTCCAAATCCATCCCCTCTGCAATATTTTCCTGGCTCACACCTCGCACAGACAAGACCTGGAGAAAGATTTCTTTCAGTCACACTGGTGCAGGTGAAGGAGAGAGCCTGTGGATGTTTGCTCAGTGGGAAGGGATTTCATTGCTGGACACACCAGCCCCACCACTTCATCCTCTTTTTTTTTTAGATTCTCCAAGGAAGAGTGAGTTCAATCATTGACACAATCACCTCTGCCCTGCATGGAACAAACCGCTTGATGGAATGAGGGTTTTCACAAGCCAAGTTTCAGCCACACCTTGGATTTAGAATAGGTGAAAACTTTGGTGAGTAAACTCCACAAACAGCACTGCACTGAGCTTGGCTTTAGCCAGGAGAGCAGCCAGGACTGAGAGAGCTGCCTAAAAAAAAAACAACAAACAAAAAACCCCCAACTTTGATAGAAAAGTTAGAACCTCCATGGAAATCCTGAGTGAGTGCAAACAGCCAAGTTCCTGCAGCACTGACTGCAGATCCAAACACTCCATTACTTTTCCTGAGCTCCTTCCCCCCAAACTCCCACCCCACTGGTGGGACTGGGGGAGGATGCTGCTCCCCTCCCTGCTCCTTTTCATCTTTCCTGACCAAACTCTTGCCCCACCTCATTAGCCACACTCATTCAAATCCCACTCTGAATAGGAATTTGCATATATAGAGCCTTTTGCAGCTCATTAATGTCATTTGAATGACTCTCACATGTTCATGAATTTATAACTCTGCCTGGCCCTTTTTACATAGATGGGCCAATGGCACAGGGGAGAGAAAAAAAAAAGAAAAAAATTTAAATATATATATATCTATTCTTTAAGTTCAGATGAAAAAAAAAGCATTTTCTGGGTTTCAGCCAAGCATTTTAGTATGAATTGTGCTCACCCTTTTGCCTCCTTATACACTCACTAGATAACATATAGCTTCTGCTTCCAGGTAAGGATGTTGCAACCCTCATTACTTCACAGCCTTGCTCAGCCTCTGTGTCAAAAGCAAAGGACAGTTCAGTATTGGGGAAAAAATAAAAACAGAGGCATCAAGACATCAGTCATACACAGGCCTGAGGGAAGAAGGAGTCAGTGCAATCAAGTAATATTTAGCTTGTGCTCCTTACCAGGTTCTGTGAATGTACTCTGAAAAATGAAGGCACATTTTTAAAAAAAAAATTTTCTAGTTAGCTGAAGGTAGGAAACAAGTCTCAACACATCCCTGCTTCCCCTTAAAACAGCTTGGCACTACCTCAGAGTTCCACCTATGTTTAAAAACAACAGAATAGGAGAGGTCAAAGGAAACCATGAAAATCCAGCCTGCACCTTTAAGCTGGGTGTTCTTACAGCATTAACAATATTTTTTTAAATAAAATAAAATAAAATAAAGACCCTTAGCTTGCTGTTCAAAGTTCTTCCATGACCAATGTGTTCAAGCTGTTCCAAGACCAAACAATAGAGGCAGGTCATGCGTGGAGCTCTGCAAGGGCCTGTGCTGGTACATGCAGCTTAACCTATTCATTAACAACTCAGAAATCACAGGGATCAGTGGGGTGACCGAGTTTCTGACACTAGGATGAGGTTATAAGGACGAAGGCAAACTCAAAAATCACTGAAGGAGCTCAGTGACTGAGCACCTGAATGTACACAAATGTAAAATGATTCCTATAGGGAAAAGCAGAGCAGCCAGCCCTAGCTTTACATATAAAATGATGGGCTCTGGGATGACCTTTACCACTGGAGAGCAAGCTCCAGGGCCCAAGATAAACAGACATATGAAAACATCAGCTCAGTAGCAGTCAAACACACAAATCATTGCTAGAAATCATTAGAAAAGGAACAGAGAGCAAAGGAGAAATCATTAGATACACCATATAAATCCTTGGTTCACCCAGGTATTGAAATGCAGGTGGGTTTGGTGGTTTCATCTTAAAGAAGAAGAAAAAAAAATAATAATAAAAGGGGAGGAGAAAAAAAGGGGAAAAAAAAAAAAAAAAAAAGGATGCATTAAAAGCAGAAAGTTTCACCGAAGTCCAAGATAATTCCCCTAATTAAAAAATGGCAAAACCTAAGATTTTTCAACCTAGAAAATAGAGAACATGGGGAGAGATGACAGCAACCTATGAAAGCATGAGCAGCACCAGGAGAGTGGGCAGGGAACAGCTCTTCAGTATCTCAGAACACACTAGTGGGGTAAAGCTGGCTGGAACCAAACTGAGAAAAGTCTTCAGGCAGCAAGAGGCAGAACAACAGAAACTCCTAAGAAAATACCATCAGCAAAAAAAGTTTCTATAGGTTCATACAGATTTAGTCTGGCTTGTGCAGCTCATAGCCTCCATGGGGTTCAGAGGCCTGAGCTGAAAATAGATGAAGAGCAAGAAAATACTGCAGGGAGGTGACAGCTATCTCTTAAATCTGTCCTGTTCTTCCTTTTCCCTTCACATTCCCTTCTGGAAGCTGTAGAAGACAATACCAGGCCAGATGGACCCTCGGTCTGAACACCATAACTCCTTCTACATTTTTAAGATTCAGTTTGTAATGTGTGTTTATTTTTAGCTATTTCCTCAGAAACCCAAGTGACACTGTCAAGAACCTCTAATAAAAATTCGACTAGAAGAGTCAAAACACCAAAAGAGGTAAAATGTGGAAATTAACTGAACGAAAACCCGGGTGTACACCCTTTAGAAAAATATTCTCTAAAATACTTGTAATTCAAACCAACGAGAGTTCTGATACTCGATTAAAAAAATTTGAAGCTCTGCCATCAAGTGGCCTCAGCAGATTCACTGAGGAGATACTGCTAAATCAACACAGAACCCAGGAAAAGGAACAGCTTTGTTTCTGTAGCACTGCTGAAGTTTCTACTTTTTTTTTTTTCATTTTGCTGCAATGTATTTATAGGTTCACTAACAACTCTATTGACAGCCTGAGCAGAGCTCTCTCTAACAGATTTTTCAATAAGCTGAAAATCTACACAAATACTTGGGACTGGTTCAAAGACTCTTATTTTGGACCAGGGAAACAAGATACAACATCTGCCCAAAAGTGAGATCATTTTGTCAAGGGAGTCTCAAGAAACAATATGAGGAATGAATGTATCAGAAAACACTGTCTTCCACACAACTTTTTACAACACACTCCTGGAGCTCAGCTTACAGATTCTACCTGAACCAAACACATTATCCCTATTGTATTTGGCCTGTGCTATTTTAAAAAAAATATAAGTAATAGTGAGCTGTACCTATGCTATACTGCCAAGCAAAACTAGATTCACTGCTATTTCCATCCTGTACTCCATTCTCCATGTTAACTATTTGGGTTTTTTTAGTTGAAAAGCTGAACAGAATGGTTTTATTAAGCCCAGCCCCTGCTCTACAGAGAGGGCAGGAGGAACATCTTGCTGAGGACTGGAAATGAAGGTATGCAAGAAGTTTGAGCTCTGAGTGGTTCTCAGCCAAGTGTCCCACTTTAAGGGAGAAAAAATTTCTTTGTGTGTCTGAGCAGCACAAACCAGCCTTCTGCTTTCACAGTGACCAACCTGAGATCTCTTCTCCAGAAGGCAGACAGACATCCCCAGGAGGAAGTTCTGGCACTGTCACACGTGTAACAAAGCTCAGACAGACTGCAGCCCTGACCAGACCAGAGATCTGCAGGAGGACCAAGATTAGACCAGACCAACAAGGTGCCTCTCAGGACTCCCAGCTGTTCTGCAGAGATACCCAGAGCCAGTTGTAATCCCAGAAGTAACCAGGGATAAATTATTTTGCTAAACTCCACCTTCGGGCTCAGCTGCCAAGCTGTTCCCCTTTGTGAACCTCAAGAACAGACAGCAGCATCAAGCAAATACATGGAGAAGAGGGTCAGGTCCAACAGATTTCAGCCTTTAGGCACCAACAATACACCCTGAAAATGTTGCAGGTGACAGATCCTACAGCTGCTCAAAAATGACTTGTACAGGATGGAAAGGTAAAGCCCCAATCCTGGCCAACACCTTGAGTATGTGCCCGGTGGAAGAACCCCAACAGCTTGAACACAAAACTTCATGTAGCTAGAGCTCTCTGTAGCTTTATACCTTGGCATCTCTTTGGAAGAGAACTGGGGGTTGGGTTTGGTTTTTTTTCCCTAGTGTTTTTTTTCCCTAGCTTAGAAAACCAGGCCTCTAATCTCAGCTCTGCCCAAAGATGATGATTTAGCTCCTGCCCAACAGAAATTTCAGAGAAGGCTCATCACATCTGTTTGCACACTCGAGTGGCTGTGGCCACAACAAACACATCTGCAGGAAGTGGAGACAGTGCTGCAACCAAGCAGTCAGGAAACTGGAGCTCAGTTTTCTGACTGCTTTATGTATTTAATGGGAGAGGGGGGAAGAGTGGCAGACTTTTGGACAAAGACTTCTATAAAAATGGACAACAATTCCATGGAGCCTTCTGGGAAGGAGATGTTCACCTCTCCTCAGAAGGCTCACCACTTCTGCCCAAATCCCATCATAAACAAGTTGCTGGGATCTTCCTGTCCAAGACATGAGGTACAGCAAGATAACTGGCAAGAGGCTGGGGGAGCAGGGCTCATCCAGCCTGGTGAAGAGATGGCTTTGGAGTCACCTAATGGCAACCTCCCAACATGGAAAAAAGGTCATCAAAAAGCAGAGCCATGATCTTAACAGAGGAACAACAGGCGAAGCTGAAATAAGAGGTTCAGGATGGATAATTTTTTTTTTAATGCTTTCAACATGAGAACAGTTAAGCAGTGAAAGAGGTTGTTGCAGTCTCTGTCCTTGGAGCTTTTAAAGACCAGAGTGGATAAAGTCCTGAGTAACCTGTTCTGACCTCATAGCTAATCCTGTCTGCAGGAGGTTGGACTGGAGATTTCACACAGTTCCTTCCAATCCAGTTACCAACTAATTTATGGTCAGAATCAAGGGAGCAACTAGGTGTGAAACTGAAAAAACCACCCAGGAAAGCTAACAGGACAGTCTTACTGGGCTCTGGGTATGAAGAATTTAGCACAACTCATTGCATCTGGACTGGAAATTAGGGAGAAGCTCTCAATATAAACATGCAAGGCATAAGGAAGAAAATATTTACAGAGGTAAAGAGATGCTTCACAGCTGACAAGTCTGGAAAAGGTGTTGGCTGTGTATCAGCCCCAAAGCAGGGTGGAGACTGAAATTCTCCCTTTCTTCCTCTCTCCTGCTGTTAGATGGACTTCTAGGATGGAAAGTGGCAACTGAAGCATCACCCATGAAACCCTGACAGGAGCAGAGGAGGCAGAATCCATACGTGTTGATTAGCATGTATCCAGAAAGCTCATTACCATTTCCTAGACCAAACCAGGGAAGTTCACTACAGAGCCATCTTCAGTGATGCACACAAAACAAACACCACTTCCCTTTCTGTCCTTCGTGCTAGATAAACCCCAGCATACCCACAGCCTTTGCTCTGCTGCAGAACCTGGGACTCCATCCTCAGCAAGCAATAGCTTTAAAGGCTCCTTTTCCTCCTCCATTCATTATCATGCCACTTCCTATATAAATCTCTTGTATATCATCTCCTATAGACATAAAGGTCAAGCTCAGCTCGACCTCAGGTCTAATTGTTTACCAGCTTTTCAGTTCTTTGTTTCCCATATTCTAGACAAGCCCCAGAGTACCCACCTTCTGCTAATTCCCACTCTCCCCTGGTCTTGGAGTACAATTCCTGTTTCCAGAGCACTCTGGCATCCCTCCAGTGTATGCTAAAGGGACAGAACACAACAGCAGAGACATGGCAGTACATCCATAGCCATCCCTAATCCCAACAGGAGAATAAGATTAAGCAAACTGCTGACAAACTCCTGGATCAATACAGCTTCAGCAGACACAGGAGTATCAGCAAAAGAGTAAGAAAAGAAATGACAACAGAAAGGTCTGTAGCACAGCACACAAAGAGCAGTAATATCATGTTACCCATTTTCATTTGGTTCTGGTTGACACTGAGAATTTGGAAGCTCTGAACGAGGCTTCCAAACTAGCTGGAAGTCCAGACCAGACAAACTAGTATTTCCCATCCCATGCATCTTCAACTCCATATATTCTCATTTGCCAAGATGTATAACATTGTTCACTTTTTGCTGTAGCCCCAAAGCTTCTAATCAACTTTGAAATGGCCACATTTTATGGCAGCAACTAGTTCAAAATGGCTTTAATAGCACTGAGTAAAATTACAGATGTAAGCACCCTTTTGTGAGCTACTGGAGCTCCTTTCTTCTCCTAACCTCCCCCTTTTCTTTAACTAGCAAAATACTCTGCTTTTAAGAAAGGCATTTATTTTCCTGAACAGACTACCACTGAAGCTACTGCATGCAATTTTTGCACCATAAAAGCCAATCATCTTCATTTTTAAAAAGCCCAGACCAACACATCTACCATTTATTGGTCTGTACAGAGCAGGAATAGTGACAGAGCAATGAGATAGTCAATACCTGAGCTTGAGCAAGAGGATTCAAAAATTCAGCTGCCCAAGCATCTGTCACAGCAGTCACCTAAACAATACTTTTCCCCTTTTCTCCCTCCCTCAAGAAGACAAAAACCATTTCTCTGTAGTTCCTGAAAGCACATTTGTTTGTTCACCAAAGTTTCTGCTTACAGGGGGCACCTAAGGCTGCTGGGCTGCAAAAGAACCACAGTGTATATACAGACAAGTTTTTAAAGTCAAACCCACATTTGCATTCCTCACTGAAATCGTGGCTTTCAGAAGGTTTTCCCTACTTTTTATGGAGGCTGATAAAGCAGAACCTTCCATTAAACGTGCACCTGTACCATCTTTCATCAAAGCAAAAGATTCTAAAGCAGAAGCACAGCAGAAGGTAAACAGACATTTCTGAGACAACTTTAGTAGGTAGAATGCTGGAGCCAAAGGGTCAAACCCCAATATCATCATGGAAGACTAAAACTGCATGAGATCAAATCCACTTCCCAGCCACAAATCCTCTGGGAAATGGGATCCCAAGGCCCCACAAAGTAACCCTTTCAAAACATTGATTCACAGCAAGAAAGGGACTGGTACTTCAAATTCCATTCTTTCAGCAGAAACCAATGAACCCCCCAGTGATGGAGCCCACCAGTCAACTAACTCCCCACTGAAGCATTCCTCCAGCCATCAAGGATTCCAAGAGATGCTTCAGAGAAAGGCAGCAGTGAGGCACTAGAGGATTGGAGAGGGCTGGGGGTGTCACAGGACAATGATGGGGAGCACTCGAGTCTCAAGTGTCTGGAAGTTCTGTTTTGTCTTTCACTGTAACAGCACTAAAGAGAAAACTGCTCAGATGGTGACTTCTATATGACCAGATGACAGGGGCCAAAATCCTCTGTGCCAAACTCATTCATGACAAGACTGCACTTATCTCTGTGTTTTACGCAGGTCAGAATATAAAAGATAGGAGTCATCTACATCCCTATAAATAAGTTCAGGATCTGAAGATACCTTAGCTGCCTACCCCCAGTTTCATGGGATGCTTTTAAATCCTTGGCTTGTGGGGCTGACCCAAAAACATTCTTATCAATGGCCAAGCAGTCCTGAGCCCTTCCCCTCCCCAGGGTCACATTTTTATTCTCAGGGAATAAAGCTAAAAGATGCAACTTCTACCTGCTTCTAAGCCTTTTAACTGCAATTTCTAAGTACCTTTATAATGAAAAGACAAATTAACTGTAAATCCATCAAAAATAACTATGAACTACTGGTTCTTGGACCTTCCTTCCCTCTCACAAGTGGCCATGAATAAGAATTTCACTTGCACAGGCCTACAAATGCTTCCAGGCCAGTCCCTTATATTTCTGAGGGGTTGATATTAGAAGTGTGCTGACATTCTGTTTAGGTGTACACACCTGCAATCTGGTTTTTATTGGCAATAAAGAAGTGTGACAAAGTGGAGCTTTGACAGCTGAGCAGTGATGCAGAGCTGCCAATTTTATTCATCAAGAGCTGCAACCCTAGGGTTGATGGCCAAAAGCTCAAGAGAAGATACCTTAAACCAAAATATATTTAACTATAAAATAATGCCATACCCCAAATTACAGGCGTGAGAATAATGTAAGCCACAGACTCAGATAACAATGAAAAGTGGATTATATTGACTTTAATCACAGAAACATGCAACCCTAGCAACTTCTGAAAGGATTAAGCAAAAATAGCTCATAATACAGAAGAGTCAAATTCTAATTGAACACTGAAATAGGTAGCTTATGGTTATTAGCATTGACAATGCAATTTAGCACAACTGCATTTCCATCCCAGAGATCCATTTGTCACTGTTATCACCACCACCTGAAAGCCATGCTCCTAGCCTCTCCCCCTCACAAAACCCACTGCCCTGGATTGAGGGGAGGGCTATTTCCCAACTCCATCTTTTTAAGTGGTTTGTTTTCAACACCATTGTGAGGAAACGCTATTATGAATTTTCATTCAAACTCTTGGCTCACTTTTTTTTAAAGTATAAATTGTGTCTAACAAGAAACACACCAGGGATCTCTTCAATCCCCAAAGGCACTTTCTTAAAAGGAGAGAGAACAAAGGAGAAAACCTCCCAGCATGTGCTTTCCAAACCAGCTTCTTAGGACAGTATCAAGACTGACAATACTAGAACATAAGCTTTTCTTTTTCACTCTTTGATCCATGTATAATTGAATTGATTATTGCAAACTGTGTAATGATTTCCAAAAGACTTGAGTAGAAGGCAAAGATCACAACAATCTAATAACCAATTTAAAGAGATGTAAGAAATATTGAAGGAAAGATTTAATCACTCAAGTATACTCCTTCCAATTAGAAAGAGCTTTAAATAGCATACCTTCAGATAAATTAGAGTCTGTATGCAATTACACAGGGATAGTAATTAAGATCAGGAAAATTCACATATGTCTCAGCCTATGGAGGGAGGCAGGTATCCCACAGAAGAACAGACTTTTCAGTCACCTTGCTGCATCAATGGAAATGAAAACATACTGGTTCAATTTATCCAAATCTACCCAAGAATTCAGGAACCTTACAAGTCTGCAAAGTCTGATCTTATCTGATGTTTCTTTTTCCAATAGGACAAACGTTCACGAATGGGGCAAGAGGCTGAAATACCTCTGGTTGTAGTAAAAAAACACATTACAGAAAAAGTTATTTTGTGACTGAGAACTTTGTTGAAAATTACAGCAAGTAAGAATGACCACTGGGTTTCTGGTGGAAGATCTTTAATTTGACTGTGTCTGGCTGGCAATCCCACCCCTCATATCACAGTCCCCACGTGTGTACATTACCCCCATGGTTTTTTACACAGGAAGGCAAGAAAGTTTTAGAAACTTCACTTAGTTTTGCTGATGAACTTTATCTGGCAAGGCAAGCGAGTTACCACACAACTATTACATTTGATTTTTTGGTTTTAAAGACCACTAAAAATGAAATAAATACCATTTGCTAATTAATCAGAGGAGAAAACTGAAAAGACTTGACCTAAGAAAATTAAAACAATGAAAAGAATTCACTGTTCATTCTTCAAAGAGCAGTCTTAATCACAAACCCTCCCTCAGTTATGCTTCCTTTTGACTTTTAAAAAAAGAGAGGAAGACTTTAAAAACACAATTTCTGGGGATGTACTCCTGCTTAAAAATGCACCCAATTATGATATAAAGGCTTTCCACTAGACACATTTTTCCAAAGAGCACTCACATCATCTGGTACCTAATAACTGAGCTGTGCTACTTTTGGAAAACCAGCAAGTGACAGCTACAACTCTAAGCAGGAATTTTATACCCTCTTCTTTTCCCCCTCTTGACAGAGGGGACAAACCCACACACCTCCTTTTCTTTGTACAGTCTAGAAAAACTGACTGATATCTTCAAAGTCTGAATTTATAAAGTAACTATTTTCTTATGTAAACTACCGAGCCTCCAGAGCTACCAAAAAAAACCCCAAAAAACCCAAAACCACCCATCAACTTTTCATAGAAGGCAGTGCTGCCATCCTACAGTCCCAGCTTGCAAGTACCACTACATATACTGAACAAAGTGAAATTGAAAATAAACTACTCAGTTTGACATTTACACTTCAGATCCCTGAGGTAGCAAACAGCACTTTAAAAGAAAAGAAAAAAATGCTTGGCAATTTCTCTCTACTGGTTCTCAAGAAGCAGGTTACAGAAAGGGAACAATAAAGAAGTCCAGGATGACAAGTAGACAGAAATACAGAGGGGGGAAAAAAAAAAAAATCTGTAAAAGCTCCACCTGTAAAGTTGCAGGGAAAGAGAAAAGGAGAGGCCCCTTTCCCAATGCTCCCAGAGACCCAGGGCACCCAAGGTGTGTGTACCCAGCACCCTGAGGCTCTGCCATGGACAAGAGAAGAGCTTCAGGTTACAAAACCCTTAAGATCAAGAAATCAAGTCAATTTTCACACTAAAATCATGTCTTTTAGCACTGTACTCAAGCACCATCCTAACATACATTTGGGGGGGGGGGGGGAAAACAAAAAAACCCCACTTTATTCCCTAGGTCTTGCCTCTTTTCACTCCATAGGATTAAGTTTTGTTTATAAAGGTGTCTCTGATCCTATGCACTAAAAATTTTGGGGTCAGTTACCAAAACACACTACTCCATTTGGCAGCCAAGATTAACAGAAGTCTCACGTTGTGATCACATCTTGACCTCTTATCTCCGTCTGCTGGGAGTCACAATTTGGAAAAAAAAAAAAAAAGGCTGGGGGACAGCACTGCTTAAGCAATATGCTCTCTAAAATACTCAGAAAAAAACCCAAAAGACAGAGGTATTTAAAGGAGTATTTATTTATCCTGACCTGGCAGACTGAGACCCCAAAAAGTTGGAAGTCACACAAAATTTTCTACTTCTTAACATCCTGACAGTTCCTTAATCATCTAAAAAAGAACGTGCAGGAAAGCTTTGATACACAGCAAAGTAAGCCCTCCTGAAAACCCAGGGAAAGAAAGTATTTCCCTAATTATTTCCTTGCTTTACACATTCTGTAGTTTACATTACACATGTAATACACTTCTGATGCCTGGCTTTCACTGTATTAACTTCAGAGCCCGAGACAGCCCTCCTGATGAATAATGACCCTGTGACAACCCCAAGGAAATCCTCCAACTTTTAAATACAGCCCCGGGTGTGCAGGGCAGAGCTCACCCCCTCGCCAAAGGCTCTGGAAAGTTTTTGAGGGTCTTTTTGGCTGGATTTCGGAGCGGTTTGGTTTTTTGTGGGTTTTTTGGTGCACAGCATAGCTAAACCCACCTTCCCCAACCATTCCACCGCTACCACCCCTCAAAATACCTGCTGGGACGAGCCCAAAAGTCGCTCCCTCTCCTCCATCCCGAACCCTCCCGCACCCAGCGGGACCCCCGCCCGGCCCCGCTTCCCTCATCGGGGGAGCCGTCACTCCGCTCCCAGGTGCTCCCCAACACCCGCTTTCCACGCTTTTTTTTTTTCTTTTTTCCCCGGGATGACAGGGACACACACCCGCAACCTTAACAGCGGGGACCTCTTCACCATCTCCCCCCGCCGCCCCCTGCTCACCGGGATGGGAGCGGGGCGGACGCTTCCCCCCCCCCCCCCCCTCAGCCGCCCCAGCACCGGGAGCCGAGGGCGCTCGTTAGGAACCGTCCGCCTGTCACCGGCGAGCAGAGCCGCTCCTCAAGGCTCCCTTCCCGCCCGGTAAAGGCTGCCGGAGTCCCTTGGAAACTTTGCGGAGAGCCCGAGGAAACCCTCCTCTTCCCCCCCAACCTCCCGGGGGTGATCAAAGCCGCGTTGCCCAGCGCCGGTAACTCCCGGGGGCTCCCCCGGCCGCCGCCCTCACCCCCACGACGGCCCGGCCCAAACCCAACAACCGCCCCCTCCTCCAGCTCCGAACGAAGCTTTCCCTTCCCGTCCCTTTTCTCCCCCCAGGCCCGGCGGGGAGAGCGTTCTGAGGGAAGGCGAGGGGAGGACAGCTCCGCTCCCCGCCCCGCTCCGTCCCCCCTCAGCCCCCGCTGCCGCCGGGGCTCCGCCGCAGCCACCGAGACGGAACAACGCCGTGAAGCGCTTCAACAGCGCCGGCAGCGACTCGGCTCGTCCCCGACGCCGGAAAAAGCAAAGCCCAGGCGGCCCGGAGAGCGGCAGCTCGGGGTATCGCGAAGGGAATTGAAGCTGCGCTTTACCTTTAGTTCCGCACTGTCCGCCATCTTGCAACTCCGGGCGCAGGCGCAGTGAACCCCGCCGGGACACCGCCCCCCCCCCCCCTTCTCCCTTCCACCGCCCCCTCCCTCGGCCGGGACGCAGCGCGCAGCGTTTGAATCGCGGCGCCATTTTGTCCCTTCCCTACGCACCTCCGGGCATGGGGGGCTCCGGCGGGGAAGTGCCCACAAGATCATTCCCGAGGGATATGGGGAGCTTGGAGCTTCCAACGGGGACTCTGAGATCCTCCCTGGGGGGCAGCGTGTCTCCGCCGACTCGCTTGGAAAGTTTTTTCGCCCCCCTCCCATCCTCCCCATGACAGAGCAGCCCCATCGGCGCTGTCCCTTCCCGCCGCGGGTTCCGTGAGGGGAACGGGGCAGCGCTCCGGGGAAGGTCGTTGCTCCCCGGTTCTCCTCAGCCGAGCCGGGCTACAGCCCCCCGGGGAGCTGTGGGCCCTCTGGCATGGGATCACCCGAGGGAAGAGGTGGATACGCATTCCTGGAGTTGATTAAAATTGAAATCTGCGGCTCCGCGTCCTGCTACTGAATCCGTAGCTCGTTTCAGTGATTTTTTCAGAGGGAAACACCACAGGACTAAGGCTGGGGTCCCCTCAGGGTTCTCCGCTGTCTCTCGGTTGGGCTCGCCTCCCGGTTCCTGAGTTATAAAGGAAGCGGGAAATGATTAAAGTTTTATTTTCCTGAGCTGCTGTAAGAAAGCTCAAGGAATCGGGATGAGCTCGCCCGGCTTCTCTTAGCAAATGACTCCGTTTTGAGGAGGGCCTGCAGAACCAAAGCAGAGCTTTTTCAATCCAAACTTGCCCAGGCCATACAATCTTTGAGTAAAATGTGGGTTCTTGCACCAGATAACACAGAGGTGAGACATAGATACCAAAAATGCTACCCAGCAAGGTGACTGCATCAGCTGTGAACTTGATCAGCTTAAATAATAGCATTTAAGTCACACACCTTGGCTTGGTGCAGCTTCCTTTTACCTGTGTGTCTCTATAATTACACATTGCCGTGACACTTTCTCCACTTTGGTGCATGGGATGGAAAAACATTGCAGAACATGGCCAATACTGTACATCACTTTAAGAGAGAGACAGAATTTGCTATTTTTTTCCATAGCTGCTGCAAAATTCATCATCATACATTTGGAAAGCACTTCTACTATCCGCATTGCAAGACCAAAAAAAAAAAAGCATTAATGTCTCCATTTTATAGATGAAAGAGAGCATGCTTGAGGCCACATAGGGAATCAGCAGTAAAGAGATTACCACTCGTGATTATTACTGAATTATAATTTATGTTTCCCATATGGCCTGAATAGTTGGCCACAATTTAAAATTAGGTAGTTTGCACTGAGGGAAGAATGTCATAGTGGCCTCAAATATCTTTTCCAGCAAGTAGCTTTTTGATACCATCCTGTTCATTGGAGTAAATAGGAAGCCCTGATCTTCTGAAGAAGGAAAAAAGAAACCCACAACTCTTTCCAAGCATTTTTTTTTTCAAGACATTTCCTCCAGCTTGGTCTCAAGACCAGGTTGACAGAAAATCCAGGTGCATCTTTTGACTCCTTGCTAGCACCCCTCTTTCTTCCCCAGGTCATGCATAAATCCCATCTCTGACACAGCTATGCCAAGTATCCACTCTTCTTGACTTTTCCAGTTCTTGGCTGTTCCACAATCAACTGAAACATTTGGAATATGAGGAGCAATTAGAAAAAGCTGATAAGTAATACTCCCATACTCTGGCTTAATGCTGTATGTCATGAAGACTTATCATAGTGTCTGAAACACTGATTTGGGGAGGGGGCAGGGTGCTAGGCAAGATAGCTAAAAAAAAAAATAATAAAAGTCAGATGACTACCCACTACACCCACGTGTACCATAATTAGCTGATCTATTTCAGTGGTCTGAACCAGCCCAGTTTAGAATACTTCATTTTGAAGGATTGAATATGTTTAATAATCATGATCTAATATGTTCTATGACTTTGTCTCTGGCTTAAAGAATTTGGCAAGAAGACCTATAACTGTATGAAGAAAAATCCTTTTTTTTTTTTTTTTTTAATTGCTTTATTTTTCCCTGAAAGAGGTTTGCTGCACAGCAAAGTTTTTCCTCTGCTTCTTCACTTCCCAACAAATTCAGTGGGATGTGGACCTGTGCTTAAGTGCTCTGCTAAATCATGGCATAACACTATCAAACCTGACACATGGCCATAAACCACAGTGTCCTCTTTCCAAACTTGCTTTAAATAAAACAGGCGGAGAATGTCTTCAGATATACTAAAATAAGCAAAGGAACAAAGAGGGTACATATTCAGTTCAAAATGCTTCGCTCTAAATAAGTATTTTTGCAGACAAAGCTAGTTCAGGCCTTTCATTTTTCAGTTTGGACCTCTGATAGTCACTTTTTTTTCCTATGCAATATATCCTTCAGTATGAAGAAGGAACTTAACATGAAAATTAATCTGTGCTTTATTTTTAGAAAATTATTTACATGTCGTTTTGCTCCTCTCCACTCTTGAGACTTAGGTGGTGGTTTCTTTGCCAAGCAAAGACTTTGTCAAAAAACACAGGAATTTTCAGAGGTGCTCTGGGTTGCTCCAGCTTTGCTGCAGCTCTGGCAGTGATGGCAACAGCCAGATCTGCCCTGATTCATTTTGAAATGGGCATTCCCATCAAAGAGTGCCCATCCAGGTGCCCATTCACATCCAGGTGTAATAGGATAGAATATACTTGAATATAATGTTATATTTCCATCATCTGGCCCAAAGCAAGGGCAGCTAAGAAAGGGAGAGCGCTTCCCGTGTTAGAAGTTTCAGAGGGGGAGTTAATCACCTAAAATTCTACATAAGGGAAGGATGCTGGACCATTTTGCTCATGTCATCTCTTCTCTATCCTCAGATCTCCTGGTACAACAATGTTATGGCAATATGGAAAGCATATGCTAATGAGTTACTATAATCTTTAATTACAAATGCAGCGTTACAGCATGACACATCCCAGCTCCGTTTGCGTCTTTCCTGTTTTTTCAGTTCCTGAACACCACCTTGCCTTGGTGCTGGGAACACAGGAGAGCAACTCCCACCCCACCACAGCCACCAGACCAACCCTTTCCCCAGCACAATTTTTCTGATGCTGTTACAATTTTAATTGCCCCCCCCCCCTGATATTTGGAATGCCTTGGAGACTTTATTCCCTGCTTGGAATTAGGCATTCCCAGTACTTTCCTGCTACACAAAGCCTTGCAGCTGCAAGACAATAGTCACAGGCACAACAATTAGCCCATTCTTTGAAACTATTTGCTTAGCCTTTTCTGCTCCAGTATCAATGGATGAGATGTGCTTGCTCCTAGCACTCCACAAAAAGTTCTTAAGGCCTTTCCTTCATAATTAAGCTGTGGTCTCATAATTAAGCTTTCTGCCCAGTGCCTCTTAGGTTTTGCACCCTGAGATCACAAGAGCAGGAAAGGAAAAGTGCCTGGCTCACCTCCAAACCAGTCAGGGGGGATTGGTATATGTATACACCAAAACCATACACATTATACCATATATATGATATAATTTGATGCAAAATGCACTCATATAGCCTCGTTTAATTTCAGACATGATGACAGCAATCTCAACAGCAAAACTTCTTCACACTGGAGGAGTTCTATGTCGTAGGGAACTGCTTTCTGTCTTGAAATGAGGTATAATTTTTATGAACCATCCAAGCACCCTACTGGCCTTGCAGCCAGTTTCACTTAACTACAATTACTTAAAAATTAACTAAATTCAACTAAATTAAATTAGCTAAAATAAATTTCCGTAGCTTTTACCCCCAGAAAACTACCGCTGTTAAATGGAACTGTCAGCACCTTCATTCACATTTCTCAGGACATTTATTTGAATTGTACCTTTTTTCTTAAAGCTAGAATAGTTTTTCCTCTGAGAAAAAAAAAAAAAAAAGGTCATTCCTGAGATATTCATCTGCACTTGTAAAACAATTTCCTTTGGCTGAGTCAAATCCAGGTTTTTTGGTCAACAAAATTCCACTTCATTGAATCACAATTAAGATTTTTTTTTTTTTTTTTTGGTCACTAGCATCCATTTTCATAACGTGTGGATGCAGTGCAAGGAGGAGGTGTAAAAAGCAACTGCAACAGG
Source organism: Phaethornis superciliosus (assembly GCA_023637945.1). NCBI lineage: Eukaryota > Metazoa > Chordata > Aves > Apodiformes > Trochilidae > Phaethornis > Phaethornis superciliosus. The sequence goes on from JAJQWJ010000012.1 coordinate 1,410,492, forward strand.
TGACCACCAAGCCCTGGTCAGCTGGGGAGTCCCTGGGGCACTGCCAAAGCCAGGTAAGACCTGGAGCACCAAATGCTGCTCAACAAATACCCAAACACCAAAGCTACAGAAAGCTCCATCTATTTCCAAAAAACCTTCAGAGGTGAGGCAGACTCACAGCCTCACCAAGAGCAGGTTTTAACCACGACAAACCCTTCCATTCCAATTAACAGGGATTTTATGCCAGGCTACAAGGTCCCAGTGCTTAAGAAGTTGATTTCTACAAATTTTAAAGAATTCCTATGAGCAAAGCTCTGTTGCAAAAAACCACTAGGTGCTAAATGTCCCAGAGCTTGGATTGAGAGTAAATCCTCATTATGCTGGGGTGTGTCCCTCCTTCCCTCCCCTTACACAGCACCTGTAAAATACTGACATTTTCATACATTCTTAATTTAAAACAATGAAGTGAGACCTTCAACAATTTGAGTCTTTTTCCTCCTACCATTTCCATTCCAGACCACACATCCAAGTACCTTAGACACTATAGGGGTAGATAATTTCACCCAAAATGAGCTCCCATCTTACCTGAAGTGGTTTTGGGCAGGGGAGGACAAAATGCTGAATAAAATGCCAGCAGCTAGGCTATGCCTGCTGGCACAGAGACAGTATCTGGTACAAAATGCTCACATCTTTATTTTTTTACCTAATCCCTGTTTCTAAAGAATCACTTTAACCATGGGAATGCTGTAAATAAAGCTGAGTTCCAGTAGCAAGCAGAGTTCATTTCAGATGGCTCATGTGAAAACAGCAGAGCTAATTATACTGTAGTAATTACCTGAAAATTATATGTATGTTGTTTTTCCACCAGTCAATACTGCTATTTTTGAACTTTGCATTGTTCTCATGGATTGCTGGAGTCACACTGTCTCTGCATGCTCTTCTCCTCTCATCATTAACTTAACCTCTGGTTTGGGGAGAGCCTTTTAGGAGAAGTTTCAGCTGCAGCATGTGCTGTTTAGCTCAGATCTTTCCAGCTCACTTGCACTCCCCACCACAATAATCCTCACCTGTGGAGCACTTGGGAAATTGTTTCCATTTTAAGAGCCTTTTGAGGGTGGATTGTAAGATTCTGAGGACAGGACCCTAAAACAGCATCCAATTAAGGTTTACTCTTGAATATTGAAAATTCACCCTCGGCCGCTCAGTACCACAAATAGCTGGGATAAATTCTATAAATTCTGATTCTGAAGAGGTTTATAACCTCCCCTGGGTGTGGCGTGCTATCATTGTCTCTTGTTTTTGTTTGTTTCTTTGAAGGGAAACCAGCAAAAGCACCTGATGAAGGCAGGCAAGTGCCAGGCAGGTGAGTGTCACACCCCACTCCCAAGAAGGGAATGCTGTCTAGCAGCAAGAATTGGAGTTCAGGATTTTTTTTTTTTGGACCAGCCCCAAATAGCCTCTTGCCATATTACCCTATTTTGACCAAGTTGTGGAATAAAATGCAGTCAGATTGACTCCATTGTGAAATAGGGATGATAATAACAGGTATCTGCCTGGACTGTTGAGAGGAAATTAATTGACATTTGGAAAGTGCTTTAAAATTCTTGGATGGAAGATGATGGAGCTGGAATGCTGGCAGCATTAAAATAAGTTGGGAATAATCTTCGTATTTATTGTGTAGAGTGCTTTCATCTTCAAAGCTCTTTACTAACATCAATGAATTAACAGAGAAAATATTAATAAAGATCATACTTACTCATAAAATTACTCTCACAAAGCATATATAAATAGATTTGTCTCCAGTAAAAATATTAAAAGAAAGCCTAAGCATCAACTCCAGTATCATGCCCTAAATCCCTAGTGGTGCTGTCCATAGCAAACCTACTTTGAGCTATGAATTATTAGTGTTTTAATGAGGATAATTGGACATTAATCCAGCAGCACTGAAGTCACAGGGAGCACATCACCAACTACCAGGGGTGAAAAATCAAGAGAGCAAAGGAAGAAGGAAGAGGCTTGGTTAGAAAATACCACCCTGTGCCAGAGAGGCTGTGCAAGGCTGCAGTAAGCAGGAGAGGACATAGCTCTCTGCAGGAGGCCCTGGTGTGTAAGTACAGTTTGTTGTGCCTTTGGAACAAGCTCCAGAGAACCTGGAAACACATTGTACCACCAGGAGAGATATGCAGCAGCCCTAGAGATTTTTCAACCCACGGAGAGAATTCAGGGCAGCCCAGACTAAACTACCCAAACACTGCTTGTAAGGGACATTGCACTTAGACTTCTTAGTCTCTCTTTTTTTTTTTTTTTAAATAAAAAAGTATATTCTTCCTGGCACAAACACAGCTATCACATTATCACTGGGAAGCACAGCCCAGCAATTTACTGAAAACCAGTAAATGAGGCAGTCCTTCCAAGTGCATTATCTGCATTGATTCCAAACCAGCTCTTGAGAACAGTAAGGGACCATTCCCTTTGTGTTTCATTTTCCAGTCACCCTCTTCCTCGCAGTCTCTTCAGCTGCAAAGATAAATAAAACTAGAGAAAAAACATTCTTTTGTTATTTCCTCTTTGCCCCCTGTTTATTTTGAACTAAACACATTTCCCCAGGTCTCCTCTCTGACAGCGAACGCAGAGAGATGCTGGCACTCCTACAGCAATGGACTCGGATACATTCCAGAACATAATGGGCTATAATAGATTTTTTTTTTTAAATCTATGGTGCACTTCAGACTCTGGAGGTCATTTTAGGCAGCCCATCAATGTCCAATATAAATATTTCTGCTCAGCATGTTCTCTGCACACCGATCAGAAATAGGCACTCGCCAGATGTGCGTGCCACAAAGCCAAAGCCCTCCTCTGTTTCCTCTGTGAAAAAAAAAAATAAAAACCCAACACATTATCTGTGAGGTGTTTTGTAGCCCAGTCTTGTCAAGACTGTTGCTGTTCCTTCAGGGCTGGCTTTGCAAAAGTTATTCACAGATTAAGCTGTCCCAGTTAATCTGCTGTACAGCGACAGGCAAAGCTTCCAATGCATTTGGGTTCGGATAGAAATCAAATGTTACCTGTGGGAAATATGCTTATTATTAGCATTAGACATTGCTTTTGGTTGACTTCCAATAACTTTGTTGAATTACAGGGGGTTTTGTTATTGGGTATTTCTTTGGGTCTTGTATTTTTGTGTCATGGTTGGACAGAGGCTCTTTTTTAGCAGTTACAGTTTCTGGCGCTCCCAGTGCTAACAGAGAGATTTACAAATGTTAATTATTCTGGCTATTGCCTAACACGTGGCCAGGATCCAGCTAAGACTATATCACTTCTCTGATGTGGTCTCGGGAGGGTGGCACTGTTAGGCACAGGTAGCATTTTGTAGGCTCAGAAAAAAAAATAACCCAGGCAAGGAGAAGGTATTTCTAGTAACAAATATGTTGCAGAAAGCATTTAATGACAGATGAGACTGACATCCAGACAAACAGCCAAGGTCTTTTCCTCACCATGTGATCTTTTCATAATCCTCCATTTCTCTCCTAGATCAACAGGTCCCTCTTTATTTGTCATTGTCAGCTCTTAGCACAAAGAGCCTTTTGTCTGGAGCCCTGACCCAAACACAAGACTTTTTTTTATCCGTTCTTGGCCATATGCTTTCAAATGGACTAATGGCTTTCCAAGCTATAAAGCAGAACCTTGACCCCAGAAGGGGAGATGCTTGTGTGACAACATCCCTCTGTTTTGACATCATAATTTATCCCCACAGCAGCTCTGCTGGCAGCACAGCCCAGCAAAAGCACTTGAACCTGAGCCTCTCAGAAGCTCGTGCTAAGGATCCCAACGCTGGAATCGTGTTGGCTGCAGAGCAAGGAAGACCCCAGCAGTCAATAACTGCTTCTTCATGTCCTCTCCCACTTCATTATCACTGCTGTGCTGAAGCTGTCATGCCTCCTTTGTAAGGCAGCACATCTTCCAGTAGCAATCACACCAGCCCCAAAGCCCAGAGGCTCCCTACCAGAGCCCTGACACAGCTCCCTCCTGCTCTGCTCTTGCAAACCCTGTTTGGATGCATTGCTGCATCCATGGATGTCACTTGAAATGTGTTTTGCTGAGGGAGATGCTGACAGACAATAAAAAGTTGCTTTCTGCTCTGTTTTCTCCCTTTGCTGGGCATCACCACATCACACTCAGCCCACCCAACTAAGCACAAAAAGGTATCTATGGCTTGTACCAGTTTTACTAGTACCATTCCACAGGAACACAGGAAGAAAAGAGTTCATACACTTTAGCTGGCTCTTGTTCCAGACTATCACAGAAACTCTTTTGTTTTCCAGTAGAAATAGCTCCAGAGCTAAATTCCTACCTGTCTCTGCCAGGGTGTCTTTGCCACATCACATAATACACTGGTGCTCAAAGTAAAACTACCCTGGAGCTTCAAGGGTGGTGGCTTCTTCCAAGACATCGTGGGGTGCTGAGGAGAAGGGGAATCTGCTCTCTAAGGGGTTTGGGGTTTTTCCCCCCCCCTCTTCTTTCACCAAAGATTTGTGTTGGATGATTCTCTCTCCCAGAGAGCAGGTGAGGTGTGTGACCCATTGCATTTGGGAGCCAACTTTCCCACATACTCAGCAGAGCTGCTGGGATTTCAAAAGCAGAGCCTCAGAGTTTGCTGGTGCTCCTGATCAGGGAGGAGAAGGAAAGGAGTTTCTTATCTCATTCAGCCCTTATCTGAGCCTGCCAGCTGAGGCACCAGCAAGGATGAGCAAGGTCTGCAGGGAAGCAAGCATGAGATTGATATGCACAGAAGGGGGAAACCTGCCCCCAAAAGCATTTCTTACATCAAAGCATCAAAAGCATCTCATCATCATCATCATCACCCCAGCCTGGGCTGGGTTGGAGGGAGCTTAAATCCCCCCCTGCCATGCTCAGGGACACCTCCCACCAGCCCCATCCAACCTTCAACACTGCCAGAGATGGGGCAGCCACAGCTTCTGGGGCTCAGCACCCTCACACCACAGAATTTCTCCCTCAATCCCCTCTCCATCTCCCCAGTTTACAGCCATTATCTCACAAACTGCCCCAGAACCAGGGCTGAGGGGGTAGGAGAGGGGCCCTGCCTGGCCTGGACCTGCACAGATTCAACACCTACAAGTCCTGCAAGCCCCAGACCCCACCAACATGTTTTCAAACAACACATCAGCACCCACACACAGCCCCAGAAAAGTTGTTGGCTTTGGAGGGTCAAGCCCAAGGCAAACAGCATTTTTTTGTTGTTGTTGTTTTAAGGAAAAAAAATAGAGCACAGGCTGGGAGACAACAAAGCCCATCCTGTGCTCAGACACCCCGAGCAGGGCAGGAGGGAGCATCCCCAGGAGCTCCTGGCCCTCCAGTTTTGCACCAGCAAAGCAATTCCTGCAAAGGTTTCACTTTTCCCTTCCCCACCCCACTCACCAGCCTAGAAGCAACACCATCAGCTCCCCCAAAAATTCTGGCTTCACCCTTGCAGTTCAGCATGAGCCATGGTTACCAAAGACATCATCCAGGCAGCATCCCAGTTACAAAAAACAAAATTCCCTGATTTTAATGCCTTTTATATATATATATATTTATAACATATGTATAAATATATATATATACACATTTATATACATATTTATAATTCAGCCAGAAATGTGATGACAGAATTCCTTTCAGAACCTCTGCTATGAGAAAATGAACACTAAAGCTTTTAATTTACCTAAGATTTCTCTCCAAAGAGTAAGTTGTACAGTTTGTTCAGGACTAGTTGACAGATGGGGAAATTAAGTCCTCTGTTATTGTTCATTTGCTGGATGTGAAAATGCTTAACGCTTCCAGAGGACTTGGAGGATGGGAAAAGCTACAGAAATATCAGCTCTCCAGACCAAAATTAGAGACAGAAACCTCAGGATCTGAGCCTGGACGATGCTACCTGCTTTTGGTTAGTCCAGAAATTAAGCCTTTTCCTTAGCAATCCTCTGCTGTTTTCCTGTGGTAAAGCAAAGGAATAAATGGGTGAATTTAGTATTAGACCTAAAAAAGCAGAGTTGCACAAGATCCTTTCAGTTTGACATCTCCACCCAGCAAAGTCTTTCAAAACAGTAAGTTCTCTCTTTCAGTTGAAGTTTCCTTTTTTATATATATAGTTGGAAGCCTTTAACTGAAAGGTCTTTCTTTCCTCTACTAATAAAAATAGGCCATTAATGCTATTTTTCCCTTTATCAGTGAAGATGTCCTGCAGTTTTCTTCCATCTGGGAACAAAAAAATTCTTTCAAGTGATACCAAGAAACCACTGGCACCACCTATTTGCCAAATCACTCAGGAACAACAAGCAGTCAGTCCCAAGCTTAACACCTGAATGAATAATGAATTTTCAGGATTTTCTGGAGCAGATTTGAGGCCAAACTCTGCTTTGGGAAGCGTGCTTATCACGGGGCTGTTATACCTGGGATGGTCCCATCCATCCACCAGGGCTTGAGCCAGAGGGGAAAACAACTGTATAAAAGTCCAACAGCCAGAAAGGGGATTAAAACCAGAAAAAAATAATCAATGCTCAGCAATAACCAATTTCTACAGCAGAAAGCAAGCTCTGGGGCTGGTCTGGGTGCTCCAAGCTGTGAACTGCCCATGTCCAGGACATTTTGTACCACACCAAAGAGGAGTGGATGGTTCATTGGAGCTGGTTCCTCTTGCAGAGTGTTCACTGCCTTGCAGATCCTGCTCTGATTACAGACTCTGAGCAGCTGCCCAACAAACAGCACAGGGAAAAGATGTCCCAGACATCTCCTGGGAACCTCTGCAAACCCAACTGATACCCTGAAACCCTCCAAAGGCTGGAGGGGACAAGCAGGCACCCACCTGGTTATTCTCTTGAAAAATTCCTGAGGCGTTTGTCCTTTATCTCAGGTTTTTCCCTTTAGGTTTTGTTGTCCTGGCACAACTGCACACCCTGCTGTTAATCAGGATGTGGGTTCAGCATCACTGGGACCACAGCTTGCTTGCTTGGCTTAGAAGAAAATTCTCACTGAAGGTAAAAAGAATCACCCAAGCAGGGCTTGACCCTCCATGCCCTCTGCTGGAATTAACAGCCCCTCACAGATTTTCTTTTCTTTTTTTTTTTTTTTTTTTTTTTTTTTTTTTTTTTTTAGGAGAAACCCTGTTTGCACTTCCAGCCTTTTCACTGTTCTTTTACACTTTTTTTTTTTTTTTTTTTTTAAAAACGAAGGGTAGGAAACAAAATAACCACCCCAATTTAAACCAAGCCCATTGTTTTCACTGAACTGAGCTAGAGAGAGATTTCAGAACGTGGCTGTGATTTGCCACATCTGGTATTTTTATGCATTGTTTTCGTGCCAAGAGTTTCATAAAAGGTGTTATACAACCCCATCGTATCACATCATTCAACATGTTTCCACAATTAGGAACCCATGTGAGCATTCCAGCAACCATCTCACCCTGGGGTTTGTTGCTTTATGTATATATATATATATTTTTTTTTTTTTTTTTTCTGTACATCTTTTAGCCCAGCCAGCCTGGGATACAAAGATGAAGTGTGATGAGGGGGTTCTCATTTCTCCTACAGACTCTGCTGCTGTTTATTGATGCCCAGGTTCCTCTGTGATCCCTGCTGCACCAATCAGCAAAAAATAAAAAAATAAAAAATCAGCATATATTGCTTGATTCCTGTGCACTGTGTAGCAGAACAAGCAGAGATTTATCCTGTGGTTGTGTGTAACTGGATCATCTCTCTTCAGGACACCAGTAGGTTCATTGCTTTCCAAATGTTGAGATGAGCATTTGTCCCGTGGAAAAAAAAAAAAATTAAATTAAATTTTAAAAATATATTTCCACTGAAATCTACTGATGGACAGCTGGATCTAAGGCTGGAAAAGCAAGGGGAGAAAGTAAGTGATGAAATATAAAACTGCTCTTGCTGTACAGTGGACACTGATGCTGAGCACTGAACTCCAGATTTGTACCAACCCAGGCAGAGCTCCTGGAGCCCTCCTGGGGACAATTCCCTCTTTCTGAAGCCTCCCTCCTGCAGAATTAACAGCAGAAATATTCTCTCTCATTAGTGGAGTTGGAAAATGGGACCAAACCTGCAGGGTCATCACCCAGCACACCTCAGTGATGTCCCAGCACCTCCCAGTGCCAGGCAGGAGGGATGAGGGGGGATCCCAGGGGAACCCCAGCATCTTCTGCAGCTCATGGGACAGCTTTGGAGGATGTCAAGGAGGTTTCCAGGGACAGGGTTACCTTCCAGGGTTCAGCAAAGAGCCCACTGCCACTCTGGATGCTCACTCAGCAAAGTGGCATCAGCTCCATTGCTCCTTCTCCACACCATTTTTTTTTTTCCCCAGTTAAATAATTAAGAAAATATATATCCAGAAATATCCCCAAGTCTGTGCCATTTCTGGAAGAATTCCCCAAAGGAGACTCTTCCACCTGTGAGCAGGGATCAGGAGTTGGAGTCTGATGGAGCTTTGCTGTGGAAGGGAGAGGTTTATTCTAGGACTCACTCCACACTTTTGCTATAGGTGAACCACTGAAAACTTTGGAAATTTCCAGCCTGGCAATGCTTGAAATGAAAAGCTCCATCTTGTTCTCCTGGGTCAGATATTCTGCTTGCAGTTTCTAATTTGGACCACAGCTCTGGAAAACTTGATTAGAGCTGTGAAAACAGAATTTTTACTGGGGAGAACTGAGCATTTGCCAAGGTTTATTTTTCAAGGGAGTAGGCCCTAATCCTAGAAGTAGTTCCAGGACTGTGCTATTCTGGATGCCCTTGCAATGGTTTAATGGCAATTATGCAGCCCAACCTGGACTGACTGGTAATGTTTGCTTTGGACAAGTTGCTACAGATGGTAAGAAACTGCAAATGTGCTTCTCAGGCATCACTGAAAAATGCATTTTCTCTAAGCTGCTCTTTTTCAAAAAATATTTTTAAAATAATAATAATAATTTTTACATAATTAGGGTGCTCCCAAACCCACACTGCTTAGAAACATCTAAGCATTTAAAAGCATTTGGAGAATAGAGAGTAACATCTCTATTCAGACAGAAGCCTGTTAGAGGTAATCACTAGACATAAATCCTACCAGTTTTCAAAGCTTAAATTTCTGCTAAAAAAATAATTTTTAAAAACCTCTTCAGGTGGGTGCTTTTCAGGGGAAAGCACATCAGTTTCCTCCAGGGACCCCACAAAGCTTAAGCCATGGAGTAACCCTCTGGAGGGAGCTTGAGATGGAGACAGCAAGCAGTACCCAGGCTGAGCCCAGCCATAAATGCAGGAATGCATGGGAAAAGAGCAAATTCAAACAGTGCTACACTTGGCAGGTCCCTTTGCAAGCATGGTGCCTCTGAAAGGTGATATTACCAACCCCAGCAGCTGAAAGCTGCTTCCTCTTCCAGAGCTGGGGTAGCACAAGCAGAAGCAGCCAAAGATTCCCCTAAAAGTATCCCTGTTCTCTCCCCAAAGGGCTTTGCCTTGGGTGCAAGAGGTCCTGCAGCACCATCACCCCATCCCACAGCCAGTCAGAGCTCCCTGGTGATAACTGGGGAGACATTTGGGTCGAGGAACCCACCCCCAGACACCAAGGGGGATGGGGCAAGATCTTCTGTAGGGTTCTTTGGATGGTAACCAGGAGAGGGGGACTTCACCCTGCCCACTGCATCCTCCCCGGGCTGCCAATTAATTTAATTCCGACACCTAAAAAGTGGTTCTGGGCACTCAGACTGCCAGGGTGAGGTTTTTGGGGACCCAACTTCCCATGATGGGAAATGTCCCTTCTCTAGCACAGGTACCAGGCCCCCCTCCTCTTCCTCAGTTAATCTTCCTGAGGCAACAGCGGCTTCATCTTTCCATGGAAAAATAGTGAGAAGTAATTTGTTAGTGTCAAATTATACCTTTGGATGTGCACGTTCAGCTCTTAAAGACTTCAATGAAATCCTGGCCTTCACACAGGCAGCTGGGAACCTTCCAGGGCTGTAGCACACTTTGAAGCTGGGCTGGTGTCAGGAGGTGTGAAATACTCAGGAAAAATGAGGAAAATACTCAGGAAACGGAAGTTAAATCCTTGGGAAAGACAAGGTGAATACTTAGGAGGGGAGAGGCGGCTCCAGCAGGGTCAGGCAAAAAAGTGAAACCAAATCAGGAAGCCAGATCCCACAACTTCAATAAAGAGTCAAGGAAGGAGATCAAAGGAAAGAATTTTCAGCTAAAAAAAAAAAAAAAAAAAAAAAAAATTAAGTTTGCAAGAAACCCACAGAATTCACTTTGTGACACGAAAACCAAGAAGTGATGCTGTGAGCAAGGCAGAGCTACCCTGCTGCATACCATCCTCATCCTCACAGCAGAGAGAGCTTTGTTTGCACCCAAAGCTCCATCAATTTAATTAAATCCCAAGCTCCCTGTCTGGGGACACCCCAGCCTGTTTACATCCTCTGTGCTGTCCTGTTCACACTTGGCCCCAACATCCTGAAACTGAACCCAAAGGAGATCAGCCAGACACTTCACTGCATGGGTTAAACTGAAGTGATTTACACCAAACCCTGAAGATGAAGGCAGGAGGAACCTCCAGCCAGGTGAGGACTAGACACACACCTTATCCCCAGCCCCTTGCAACCAGCCAGATCCCAAAACAGCCAAAATTTTTCCCTTAAAAATAGCTTTTTGAGTTTGGTGAGGTGAGGCTGAGGCAGCCAACAGCTCACGGGACATTTCAGTCACAACTGCACATTTCAGGTCCACTTCAGCCTCCTGAACAACCAGACACCTGGGATGCCAGGCAGGCAGCACCCAGTGTCACTGTGAGGACACTCTCAGGTGTCCCCAAAAGGCCACAGCCCCAAAAGGTCCCAGTGCTGATGCCTGGGAAAAGCCCAGCTTGGCCTGGTGACCCCACCAGCATCACCCCAGGGAGATGTTGGAGTAAATCCTGATGGAAAGCAGTTCCAAGAGGCTAAGGTGAGAGTGAGAGGGGACAGCCAGCACAAGTCATTCCTGAGCATCTTGTGTGATGAAAGGAAAGCACCTGGGGTTATTTGCCTTGATTTATTTACCCTGCCTTTGGCATGGCTTCCCAGGGCATCCTCCTAGCCAAAGTGGTGAGATAGGAACTACCAAAGTGGACTGGTAGGAACCTCCTGGTCAGTCAGGGCTTCTCCTGACACCAGGATTTCCTGAGAAAGATTATTTTTTTTTTTTTTTTTTCCCCTCTCCCTCAGGATGGGGGCGGTCAGTGAGCCTGAGGACTCCTGAGCTTCTCAGGACTTCCCCCCCACCCATGGCACCAGAGCACAACAGCCCTGCACAGGCAGGACTGACACCCGCAGGACTGACACCCCGCAGGACTGACACCCTGCAGGACTGACTGACAGACACCCGCAGGACTGACACCCTGCAGGACTGACACCCTGCAGGACTGACACCCTGCAGGACTGACTGACAGACACCTGCAGGACTGACACCCGCAGGACTGACTGACAGACACCCCACAGGACTGACACCCACAGGACTGACACCCTGCAGGACTGACTGACAGACACCTGCAGGACTGACACCCCACAGGACTGACTGACAGACACCTGCAGGACTGACACCCACAGGACTGACACCCTGCAGGACTGACTGACAGACACCTGCAGGACTGACACCCACAGGACTGACACCCCACAGGACTGACTGACAGACACCTGCAGGACTGACACCCTGCAGGACTGACTGACAAACACCCACAGAACTGACACCCCACAGAACTGACACCCCACAGAACTGACTGACAGACACCTGCAGGACTGACTGACAGACACCCGCAGGACTGACTGACAGCCAGACACCCCACAGGACTGAGCATTTTCTCCCCCTGCAGCAGGCCATGGTACAAAGCACATTTTCCCTCTCTGACAGCCTCTGTCCCAGGTCACAGCAGCAACACCCCTCACCCTAAAGCCCATGGGGGCACCAAGTGCCTGTTTTCTGCTCCTGCTGCTCTTTGAGGAGGGACCCAACAGCTGGAGAACCACCCGGCAGAGAGGTGATGACCCAGCTTTGCCTTTCCCCCTTTGCTCAAACCTGCTTTCCCGAGGGGTAAATTTTTCGGCCGTTTCCACCGGAATTGCCCCGAAACCCCATTGCCAAGCAAACCAGCTCCACATTGCTGGGAACTCCATCTCCTGGCATCCTTCAAACCTGCCCAGGCTGCTCCTGGAGAACCAGCCGGCACCCCAAAGGTTCAGCACCTCTGACACACCGATCCAAAGTGTCCTCACCCTGCTCGGAACCACCACACCCCCCCCCCTCCCAGCCTGGACCTGGCAGCTTTGCAGAGCATCTCCCAACCCCCCCTCCATCTGGGGTGACCCCCACCCTGCCAGAAAACCACCAGCCCCAACTTTTGCCCTGTGTCTCAAAGTCCTTTTTTTTTTTTTTTTTTTTAAATAAATAAAAAAATAAAAGAGAAGTGGGGTTCCATCCCCCTGCTGTGATTTTAAGGCTGGGGTGTGTGTGTGTGTTCTCTGGTGTTTGCACCCCTCTTACCAGGGGATCTGCTCTCCAAAGGGAACTCAGAGGCAGCAAACCCAGTTTGGAGCCTGCCAGCCTCCAAACAAACAGCCAGGCACACCAGAGGAAAACCAGCATATGGGGAGAAGCTTTGGCAAGGCTGGAGGTCCACTGGCCTGAAAGAACAACTCCATCAGCTCCAGCAAACAGACCTTCTGCTTCTCCCAGTTCAGAATTCATCACAGGCTCAAACACAGACACTCCAGGATTTTTTCCTGCTTTAATTATTTAAAAATCCTAACTCTAGTTGTTTATTTTCAGGGGTTGTTACTGCATTCAACTATTTTAAGACTAGGGGAAAAAAAAAACAAAAACCAACAAGCAAAACACAGAAGAAAAAAAATTGAAGCCTTTCCCTCATTCTGCTGGTGAAGTTTAATTCACTCTAATTATTTCATATTACTTAGACTATAATAGTTTCATAATTTCTAGTATATTAAGCACTTAATACATTGTGTCATTTGAAGTCGCATATTAAATTCAGCAAAGTACATTTTAATGAGAGCTAAGTAGTGTGAAAATATTAATGCAACCCCATAGCTCATTTTTGCACCCATGTTGCTAAGTGCTGCCTCCACCCCCAGGGTGGCTGCGCAGGTGGGGTGCTGGAGGGGTGCTGGAGGGGTGCTGGAGGGGTGACCACAGCTCCAGGAGGAGGAAGACGGGAACTGGGAGCACCAGAGCCTGGGGGTGAGGACCAAGGGTCCCTGGAGGGAGCAGCAGAGCCAGCTGGGTGGCACGTGTCCCCCACAGTGACAGCAAAGAGGGACACAAGCACTCAGGCCAAGCTCCTCTCTGGTTCCCCACAGGGTCACCCCGAGGCCACCTCCAGCCCACAGTGGGTGCCAGTGGTGACCAAAACCCACGGGACACATAAGGGAAGGGCTTGAGCTGGTCCCTGAAATGCTGTGAAGGGGACCCAAGCGTTTTGTCCCCACAAGACACCCATCTCACAGCTTGCAGAGCTTGACCCTGCTTTTTTAGTCCCCTCTTTCCTATCATCTCCCTGGTTTACACCTCCCTTCCCCCCCCTTTCCCAGAGCCTTACCTGTGTGAAAGATGTCACCAGCAAGCCCAGCCCTGCTGCTCCTGGTCACACCAAGGATTGCTGTCCCCAAACGAGCCACGAGAGCTTCTCCTCCTGCTCTGAGAAGCGAGAAGAACCCAAGAGAACCAGCCCCACTTCCACCTCCAGGCTTTTAAGCCCTCCAGCCCTCGGAATCAGCTCAGTTAACCACATCCACCTGCCTCACCGCTCCTGGAAGGTTCCCCCAGGGGATGGGGATGGGGGTGCTGCTCCTGCTCCTGCTCCTGCTCCATTGATGTCCCGGGAGGAAGACCCGGTGGCTGGAGCTGTCCCGTGGGATGCCCCGGGAGCGGGGCGGGATGGGGTGGGCTAGGGGGATGCCTGACCCGAGCATCTCTGCTTCCCCCCCCCCGCCCCCCGGGATGGTTTTGGGGAGGAATCGGGTTTCGGGGGGCTGCAGTACCGTCTGTGACCACACGGTGGCGGCCCAGGCCGCGGAACCGCCGCTTCTGGGGCTTAATGAGAGTCCCGGAAATTAATTAACCACGGGGCCGAGCTGCACAACTCCCGGGGAAGGTTCACACCCCCCCAACCCCTGGGGGCAGCGCCGGGATGGGCAATGGGCAATGGGCAACAGGCAACGGGCAACCTCCCCCTGCATCCCACCCAGCACCGGGCCCCGGGATGCTCCCACTCCCCAATCCCCGGGGCATCCCCATATCCCGGGACCTCCAACCCCGATCCCGACTCCCGCAGCCCTAATGCAAAGTGCATCACCCTAAAAACCCACCCCTAAGCCCCTCCAGCTCCGGTGGGCCGGCGGTGCAAAGGGTTTCTCCTCCCAGCCGGGGTGCATCTCTCCCAGCCCACCGGGATGCTGCGTTCGGTTAATCCGGGGTTAAAACCGGGGATGGAAACCGGGGATGGAGGGCTAAGAAGTGTGCGAGCACCCCCATGCACACACACACACACACACACACACACACACACACACACACACACACACACACCGAACTCATTAATGTAATACTTTCATGTGTGAAACGAGCATATAAATGGGCATTAATGAGCTCCCGGGAATGGAGATGGGGATGGGGAAGGGAAAGGGAAAGGGAAAGGGAAAGGGGAAGGGGAAGGGGAAGGGGAAGGGGAAGGGGAAGGGGAAGGGGAAGGGGAAGGGGAAGGGGAAGGGGAAGGGGAAGGGGAAGGGGAAGGGGAAGGGGAAGGGGAAGGGGAAGGGGAAGGGGAAGGGGAAGGAGAAGGGGGAAAGGGGAAGGGAAAAAGAAAGGGAAAAAGAAAGGGAAAAAGAAAGGGAAAAAGAAAGGGAAAAAGAAAGGGAAAAAGAAAGGGGAAGGGGAAGGGGAAGGGGAAGGGGAAGGAGAAGGAGAAGGAGAAGGAGAAGGAGAAGGAGAAGGAGAAGGAGAAGGAGAAGGAGAAGGAGAAGGAGAAGGAGAAGGAGAAGGAGAAGGAGAAGGGGGAAAGGGGAAGGGAAAAAGAAAGGGAAAAAGAAAGGGAAAAAGAAAGGGAAAAAGAAAGGGAAAAAGAAAGGGAAAAAGAAAGGGAAAAAGAAAGGGAAAAAAGAAAGGGAAAAAGAAAGGGAAAAAGAAAGGGAAAAAGAAAGGGAAAAAGAAAGGGAAAAAGAAAGGGAAAAAGAAAGGGAAAAAGAAAGGGAAAAAGAAAGGGAAAAAGAAAGGGAAAAAGAAAGGGAAAAAGAAAGGGGAAAAGAAAGGGGAAAAGAAAGGGGAAGGGGAAGGGGAAGGGGAAGGGGAAGGGGAAGGGGAAGGGGAAGGGGAAGGGGAAGGGGAAGGGGAAGGGGAAGGGGAAGGAGAAGGGGAAGGAGAAGGAGAAGGAGAAGGAGAAGGAGAAGGGGGAAAGGGGAAGGGAAAAAGAAAGGGAAAGAAAGGGAAAAAGAAAGGGAAAAAGAAAGGGAAAAAGAAAGGGAAAAAGAAAGGGAAAAAGAAAGGGAAAAAGAAAGGGAAAAAGAAAGGGAAAAAGAAAGGGAAAAAGAAAGGGGGAGGGGGAGAGGGAGAGGGAGAGGGAGAGGGAGAGGGAGAGGGAGAGGGAGAGGGAGAGGGAGAGGGAGAGGGAGAGGGAGAGGGAGAGGGAGAGGGAGAGGGAGAGGGAGAGGGAGAGGGGAAGGGGAAGAGGAAGAGGAAAGGGTGCTCCCCCGTCCCCAACTACAACACCCGCCCCAGACTTTAAGGGGGGACCCTTGCCCATCCCCATGGACCACGCGTCTTCTTAAAGTCGGTTTTTATTAAAGAACCAAAATCACGTACAGAAGGGGGGGCGAGCCTTGTTCTGCCTCCGGAGTCTCCCGTTAAAGTGCTGTTACATCCATAAATTTACAAGGAGGGGGGGGGAGTGTGGTGAGGGAGGAAAGGGGTTGGGTGGGTGGGTGGGGGAAATAAATATACATCGTAAATAAATAAAAATCCAACAAATACTGTACCAAGAGAATCACAGTACATTTATATCCATTGCACATAGCCACTTTTGTTTCCAGTCTGGACAAGGGATGAAGAAGCGGACACACAGGGAGGGAGGGGGGAGCGGGGGGCGCAGGGTGGAGGGGGGGGGGGTCCCGGTTCCCCCCTCCTCTCAAGCCGGCTCCTCGCCTCGCCGTATTGCCAGTCCGAGGGAAGCCGAGCTCCGAGTCCTCTCTGTACAAATGTCTCCTCGTGGAAATGGCTTGTGTGGGCTCTGCCCGCATGGCTTCGGGGGAAAAGGGGTCCGGGGGGGGGTGGGGGGTGTGTGTTGGGGGTCCGGGGGGGTGCTCACTGGGGCAGCAGCGGTGGTTTGAAGGAGCAATTCCCCGTGCAGTGCCGCGGGGTCAGCATCTTGCAGGAGAAGTGATGCAGCGCGTCGTGGGCCTCTGCAAAGAGACAGAGACATCACCCTCAGCTTCCCCGGACCCCCACCCTCAGAGAGAGGGGGGGTCCCAACCTCCCTTTAGACCTCTGTGTGTGTGTCCCCCCCCTCCCATCCTGCCCTGATACCTTTCAACTTCTGCTGGATGGCGTAACGCGCTTTCCTCTCCTGGTCCAGCTCGTTGCACAGAGTGTCTGGGGTGGGGGGAGAGCATCACAACCCGCCAGGGAGAGGGGAACACACACCAGGACCCCCCCGGACCCCCCCCCCTCCGTTTGGGGATGTGCTGGGTTGAAGGGAAAGCCCGGGGGAAGGGGGACACGGGATGCCGGGCATGGCTTCGCAGGTAATTTTCCGCCTGGGTTTTTTTAATTTAGCCTGGGTGGAAATTGCTGCAGGAGGGAAGGGTGATTCGTTGGCTCTCGAGTAATGATGCCTCGCAGCCGTTTGCGGGGAGGCTCGAAATTCCGGGTGGGAGTTCATGAAAGGATACCGATTTAAAAAAAAAAAAAAAAATTAAAATTAAAAAAAAAGGGGAGGGGAAATAAAAAAAAAAAAAAGGAGGGGGAATTAAAAAAAAAAGGGGGGGGGGGGGAATAAAAAAAAAAGAGGTGGGGGAAAGGAGGAAAAAAAAGAAACCAAACGAAAAAATAAAAAAAAAAAAGGAGGGAGAGGAAAAAGATGGTGCAAATTAAAAGTCCTAATTGCCGGACTGCCTCGGCACTTGCTGTACCTCGGACGATCTGCAGCTGCTGCACCATCTCCTCCCGGTACGCCAGCTCCCGCTTCATCTGATCCTGGAAGTTATCTGGGGGGCAGGGGGGGGGGCTCAGCACCGCACCCCCCAACTCAGGGCCCGCTCCCCGGCAGGGTTGGGGGACAGAGAGGGTGGCCGATACCTTTCAAGCTCTGGAAGTCCCTTTCCAGTTTTTTCCTCAGCTCCATTTGCTCCAGGACCAGTTTTTGTAACTCGTCTGTTTAAAAATATATGTGAGGGGGGGGTTGGGGGGGATGAGGGGAACCCCCACTTTTCCATCTGGAGGCGGCTCAGCGCGGCGCTAATCGCATCACCTTACATTAATCACAGGAGTTAATCACTCCTCCAGAAACCCACAAATACCTCGAGCAACGGGGAGAGGCCGAGGGTCCCCGCCAAGCTCCCCCCAGCCCCCCCCCCGGCAGGGTCCTGCCCCCCGCAGCTTTGTCCCCTCACCTCGAGCCAAATTTTCGATGTCCTTTTCCACCAGCTGAGTCCCGGCCACCTCCACGCCGAGGCCATCATCTCCTGCGGGGGGGTGGGGGGGTCACAGGGCCAGCAGCCCCTCCGCGAGGGGCTTCGCTGATCTCCCACCCTCCCGCGGAAGGGCCGCGCATCGTTCCGCGGCCGGGCGCTTACCTCTGTCGGTATTTACAGGGCTGGGATGCGAGACATTCCTTTGGTCCTGATAGGATTTTCTGGTCTCTAAATCCTCTGCCACGGAGTGATTGTCTTCTTTATCTTGCTCTTAAAGTTAATAAACCGATTTTCAACCATAAGCAATGAAAGTATGGTCCTGATATATCCTTAATTACATAATTACGGCCAAAGCCCTCGTTAAAACCTTCTTAGCGGACATCTTAATCGCTTTGCTAGTGGAAAGGAGCTTTCTGGCAGAAGCTTTGCCCCGCCAGCCCCTGTCCGACGCCCGACGGTGCCTCCCCGGGGCCGGGGGGGGACACAAGCCCCCTCCCTCATCAGCAAATCGTTTGCCTTCTTTTTTTTTTTTTTTTTTTCTCCCGAAACCCCCCCCCCCAAAACGAAAGCGGCAAGCCCCGTGCCCCCCCGGGGTTCAGCACCCGGCGGAGGCCACTCCAGGGGCTTCACCCTCGATGCGCACCGACCTCTCCCCCCTCGCCCCCCCCCAAAATTTACCCTTAGCCTCGGGGGTGCACAGGTAGGCAGGTCCCAGGGAGACGGGGGGCTTCAGCGGCTGCAGCTGCTCCCCCCTGTCGGGCGCGTACACCTAGAAAAGAGCGGGTCAGGGGGGGGCACCGCCGCGGGGACCCCCGAGGGCAGAGCATCCCCCCCGGCCCCGCACCTCGTAGCCGCCGCCGCCGCTGCTGCTCCGCTCGGGGCTGCCGTCGGGCTCCTGGCCACCATCCTCAGTCGCCGGCTCGCCCCCCTTCTCCTCGGCCCCATCGGCCCCGGCCGGCGGAGGGTCCTCGGTCCCCGCCAGCAGCCGGGGAGGCGGCGGTTCCCGTCCCTCGGCAGGGGGGGCGGCGGCAGCATCCTCCTCCTCATCCTCCGGGAAGCGATTGGACTCGACATCCACCTCGGGCTCCTCGGCCGTGTCCCCCCCGGGGGAAAGCGAGCGGTAGCTGGAGCTGCCCTCGCTGAGAAAGTCCGGGGAGAGGTAACCGGGGCCGCGGGGCCCCCCGCCGCTGCCGTACGCCTCCCGGGTACCGTAGAGCTTGGCGATGCTCTCGGCGTCCTTCACCACGGGGCGGAACGCGGAGAGGTAGCTGCCCTTCCTGGGCAGGGGCAGCGGGGGGAGCAGCGCTTCGTCCCCGGAGCGTTCCTCCTCTCCTGCCGCCCTCGACAAAGCGCTGGGGCAGCGCTCACCCTCCGCCCCGGCCCCTTCCTGAGGGGTAGCGCTGCTCCTCCCGCTGCCCGACGGTTCCGAACCCTCCGGCTCGCCGTGCCGGCCCGACAAACCGGGCGGTTCGGCCGCAGCCGCCGCCGCTGCCGCCGCCGCAGCCACCACCACGGCGGTGGCCGCCGCCTTGGCCGGGCTCTGGGCCGGGTAGGGCGGGACGGGCAAGCTGCCGGCGGCCGGCCAGAAAACGGGGAAGGAGGGATAGACCCCGGAGTCCTTGGCGGCCCCGGGCTGGTGGGGAGGTTGGGCCGGTTGGTGCGGGTGAGGATGCGGGGGTCCCCAGAACATGCCGGGGGGCAGCGCCCCGCCTTTCCCCGCCTCGCCGCCCCCCGCACCGCCCAGCGCGTCCTCCTGTTTCTTAGGGCAGAGTCCGAAAGCGGCGGCGGGGAAGCCGTAAGGATGGGGGAAAAGGGGCGGCGGCAGCTTCTGCAGCATCCCGAAGCCCTTGCTGGGCACCGGGATCACCGGGTAGCTGCGCACCGCCCCGGCCCCGCCGTGCGCTCCCGTCGCCCCGCCGTGCCCCGCCGGGAGCCCCAGAGCCCCGCGCTCGCCCGCCGGTTCCTGCCCGCTGCACCGGAGGCTCTTGTGAGCCGGGGCCAGCTCGGGGCCGGCGGGCGGCGGGGGGTGCAAAGCGGCTTTGGCGGCCGGGGAACCGGCACCGGGCCCGGCGGCGGCCGCCCCTTGCAGGGAGAAGGTCCGCTTGCGGGTGCCGCCGTTGAACATGGCCTTGACATCCTCCCAGGCGTGCGACAGCTCCTCGGTGGCCGTCTTGTCGCTGAGCTTGAGGTGACGGCGCCAGGAGTTGAAGTTGGCGGCGTCGGGTTGGGTGTATTTGGAGTCCGGGGTGCGGTGGGAGTGGAAGATGAACTTGTTGGGGGAGAAGTACATGCTGCAGTAGCTGCACTTGATGCACTTGGCGCGGGAGCTGTTGTAGCGGGCAGGGATGAAGCTGCCCCGGGAGCCCCAGGCGCACTCGTGCACCACGTCGAAGGCGAAGTTCTCGGGCAACTTGGGCGGCTTGTGCTCGCCCAGGAAGGATTTGCAGAGCCGCTCCGCCTCTCGCTTGGTGATCATGCCGCAGCGGCGGGAGGAGATGGGCATGGCCCCGGCCCGCCGCAGGATCTCCAGCTGCACCGGCGTGCACTGCACACAGGTGATGCCCAGGGCCACCCGCCGGTTGTGGATCTCATTGTAGCTGTAGTTCTTGAGGAGCGTGTTGGAGATCTGCGCCAGGCACAGCCGCTCCTGCCCGTCGATGACCAGGGACACGATGGGCACGCCGTACAGAGAGGTCTCACCCACTTGGTTGGGCTTGAGGGTATTGGAGCCCTGGTACGGCTGCAGCTCTTGCTTTGAATTTGGGGAGGAGCTTGCATCTCTTCCATTTCCCATCTGACTGGCGATCGTCTCCATTCCCCCCCAAAACGCCCCTGCAAAACAAAATCGGGGAAAGGCGCGGGTTAGGAGCGCTCCCGGGGCCCCGCAGCCGCCCCCGGGGCCCCGCTCCGCCGCCCGCCTGCTCCCCGCTCCCTGCTGCCGGCCCCGGCCCGCAGCCCCCCCCGACCGCTGCCGCAGGACCCCCCCCCCAGCCAGGACCGGGCCGGCCGGAGGGCTCTGGCGGAGCCGTAGCGCATCCCCAGCCGGTACCGAGCATCCTCCGCCCCCGGGCGCGGAGCGGCGGGCGGGTGGGTGGACCCGGGACAAGGGCGTTGGGGGGTGTCGGGTGGTGGACGTCCCCAACCTGGCTCCCCGGGAGGTGCCGCGTCCCTTCCCTTTGTGCCGGCTCGCCGAGCCGTGCCGGGCCGCCCGTTGCGGGCTCCAACGAAACGCACCGGATAACGTGAGCGGAGAGTCCCGCGGGTGCGGGGCCGGGGGGATGGCGAGCCCCGGGCCGGACCGGCCGGGCCGAAACTTGCTGTTCGGTACCCGCGGGCGAGAGGAAGGGGCCGGAGGGCGCGGCTGGCCGTGAGCCCCTTTGTGGTGTCTCCGAGCAAGCGATTAGGACGGGAGGGATTAGGGGGCCGGGGCGGGCAGGACCCGCAGCACGTAGCAGCAGAAGGGCAGCGCCGAGCCGGGCAAATTGGCTTAGCGGGGAGGGCGTTAAGCCGCTTCCCGTGGTAATGACACGAAATAACGGGGAGCTTTTCCCGAAAACGCGTCCTGACCCCCCACGTCCCCCTCGCCCCCCTCCCCGTCCTCCGCCCGCTCCCACTCACCGCTCCGCGGAGCCCGGCTGGACGTGCAGGCTCTCCTCGGGGTTAGGGGCCGCAGCCCGGCACCGGGGCCGCCATCAGCCGGGGGGGTGGGGGGGGTTGGGGTGGTGATGTGTGTGGAGAGGGTCGGTCCCCAGCGAACCCTTCACCGGCGGGGCGCGGGGCGGGCGGGCAGCGCTGTGCCCTTCACCGAGGCCTCGGGGCCGCCGCCCGCCCCGCCACCGCCACCGCTGCGTCCGCCCGGGCGAGGAGATGGAAGAAGAGCGAGTGACCAACCGCGGCACCGAGGGAGGATCCGGATCCTTACTTGGAGCCCGCTGCACATTGATCCGGTGACAGCTAAAATAAGGGGAAGACACACCCACTTAGCACCAGCATATTTACATTAACTGCCTCCGGGACCCCGCCGCCGTCAATCACCGCTGCGCTCCAGTCAATCACTGCGCGGCTTTAAGGCACGGCGGAACGGGGGAGGGAGGGAAGGGAGAAAAGAAGGAGGAGGGGGGATGGGGGGGGAGAGTGGGGGGCCGCCACCGAGCGGGGACCCGCCCGGGCTGCCCGAGGTAAGAGCGGGGATCAGTCCCCGGGATGCACCTGCGCCGGGCTCCGCGCTTCTCCGCGCCCCCCTCCCCCCCGCTTCCTCACCTCCCGCGGTGTGGGTATCCCCGGGGGGAGCGATGCTCGTTGAAAGTTTGCGTGCGGAGCGTGCGGCAACGAAAAGAGGAGCCCCGGGAGGGGGGCGAAGGGACCCCATCGAAATCGGGGGCGCGCAGCCACCGCGCAGCCCCTCCGCTCCCCGCCGGGATGCGCGCTCCGCGGGTTCGGGGACGGAACGGCGGGGGAGGGGGGGACACCGGAGCGGCAACGAAATCGCCGGGCAGCGGTGACGAGAGGGGACGAGCTCGGGTTTTTTCGTTCCCCACGGGGAGCCCCGGCACAGCGGCAGGAGAGGCGAGCACCGGAGCGGGGCGGAGGGGGGGAAACCGAGTGGCCGCCGGTCCTGCCGCCGTGGCGGGGGCCCATGGCCGCGTCCCTGCCCTGGTTGGGCTCCCCGCATGCAGCGCTCGTCAGGGCCACGTTAATTAAACTGTAATTAATCATCGCGTCCGGCCGCGATCGGCGCAATTACACCGATCAAACAGAAGTTAATAACGGCGCGGATCGCCCCCAGCTATTACTTTTGTGTGACCCCCCCCCCACTCCTCCCCTTCCTCGCCATCACCAGCGGCGCCAGGAGGATGCGGTGGAGCCGGCGCGGAGCGAGACGCAGGTGCGGAGCCACCCACCCATCGCCTCCGCTCTCCGCCGCGTTTGGACCGACCCCGATCCGCGCTCCCACCCGCGACGGCGACCGCTTCCCCACGGGACGTCCCGTCGGGGGGCTGGGGAAGGGGAGTGGGTGCTGCGGGCGGGCCTTGCGGCGCGGCCTTCCCGCAATGATCGCAACCCGAGCCGGTAATTATTCCTCGCCTTTTAATTATTTATCCTTTCCCCCCCGCGCTCCCCTCCCGTCGCCATCCTCCAGCTAAGCGGACACAGGAGTGCGGGAGGGTCTCACGCTGGGCCCCGCTCAGGGGGGTTTTTTTAGGGTGACCCCCAGGGCGTTAAACCCCTACAGCAGCTGCGGAACCCGCTGCGAGGCCACGCACTCTGTGGGGAACCGGGAATGGGCAGCGGAGCCGACCCAGTTGGTACCCCCAGAGCTGGGGCACGTCGGGGGGTCTGGGTGGGGGGCTCCGGGAGGACGAGGCTCTGCCCCAGCCCCCCCACCCTGCCCTTCCCCGGGCCCTGCTGCTACCTCGCTTCCCGCAAAGCTTCTCCGGAGCCCGAACGGAGGAACCGGCCCGCGGCTCGCCCCGACGGAGCTGCGGGCGGGACCGGTTCCCGGGATCCGTTCCCGGGACCCCCCAGGCTGGGACCCGCCCCAACCCCAGCTCTCTGCCCGCTCCTCGCGGCCGCCGTAGCTTTTAACAGTTGAATTGACTGCAGGTTTGTTTTGTTTTTTTTTTTTTTTTTTTTTTTTTTGTCAGTTAATTAGGTTTAATTTACATAATTAGTACAGTATAAAGAGTATTGGGGATAATCAGGAGGTACGTCTCGCTTACTGTGTAAACACGGATTCGGAATTAAAAATCAGATGTAATTAAGGCGTGTGCGCGCGGCTTTTAATTGTAATGAATTTCTAATTAACGCTCAACGATCGCCGCACGCCTGAGCCGGGACGTTTTGCGGGCTCTGCCATCGCCCCGTGAGCCCCCCCCCCGAGCGGGCCGGAGGGTTGCGCGGCCGCGGAAGGGGCGCGGAGGAGCCGTGGTCGCCGAGGGGGAGGCGGCGGGCAGGGCGGTGAGCCCCGACGGGACCCCCCCCCAAACACACCCCCTGTTCCACTGCAGCCCCGGGCCGAGCTGGCAGGCGAGGCCGGTGGATAATTTAGGTTAAAACTTAGGGAGCCGTGTCACGGGTGTATAAATAAATAATCCTGGGGGGGGGAGGCACAGACAGAAGGCAAAAAGCCCCCTCCCTCCTGCAGGGCTGCGCCGAGATTGCCACATAAATCACGGCGGTCTAATTCAGTGGAAGTTTAATAAACGCCTCCTATTGGAAATGAATGTTCCCCATTTAACAGTTGTATCAGCACCATATAAAACCATGACCCCAATAAATTTAATTTTAGAGGCCGATCAATCCGGGCTTCTCTCTATCGATCCGCAGCGGCTCTGCGCCTTTCGAGCCCCTCCCGGGGAGGCGGGGAGGCATGGGGAGGGGGGGAAGGAGCGTTTCGATTAGGCTCTTTATTAGGAAAAGATTGCTCCGAGAGGCCTGAAAATTAAACGGTGACATTTTAATTACTGGACATTGACAAAGGGAGCGGGAGGTGGCTCTCTGCAGGCAGGGCACACTTCTCCTGAGCACCCGCCCAGGGATGCGCAGGGATAGGGCGGGAGGAGGGGTAGATGGGGACCCCCCCCGGGGATCCTGCTGTGACCAACAAATCCCTCGCTGTGTCCCCCGGTGTCCCTTCCAAGTGCCCACACACACACACGGTTCTTCCCCTCTGTTCACCCCAGCTCTCTCGCCTTGCACCCCCCATCTCTGCACCCCCTCTCTCCCACCATGCCCTCAGCTCCCCCACTGCCCAACCCTCCCCCCCCAAAAACCTGCTGCCACCTCCTTGTCCCCTGTCCCCACACCCCGTAGCCCCCTTCCCCAGGCTATCCCCCCCCTCCCCCACCCCACACATCTCTGCTGGCTCTAAATCTGCCTCATTTGCCTCAGTTTCCCCGGGCCGGGGCAGCTGTGGAGCCACGGAGGAGCTCACCCCATCCCACCGATCGATAGCCACGATTTTATTGATCCGGTTAAACCATTCCCCAGAGGGAACGGGATGAGCCTAGGGCAGCAAATCCCCTCTGCCACCCCCCTGCCAGCTCCGGGACCCTGCCCACCCCCCAGCCCCCTCCTCCAGGATGGAATTGCACTCACCTGGAGCCCACCCAGCACCTTTGTCTTGGCTGCAGAGAAATTTTTCTCTTGCTTTGTTAAAAGCCCCAGACATCTCTCTGCCATTAAACATCTCCCAGGCTGAGCGGGCAACTCAGAAACCTTGAACTTTCCCTGCAGGACTGGGCGCTGGGAGCAGCAGCACTGGGATGCCGGGGAGGCAGCAGCGGGTAAGGCTCAATCCATAAATCCTGTCCTTCCCGCACACTTGTGCTTTATGGCCATCTCCCTTCCTGAAGGTAAAAACAGCCCCAGGTCAGCCCAGCCCCACAAGGAAAGGCACAAACCTCTGAGCTCTGTTTTGCGTCTCCTTCTTACTTGATGCACCCAAAAATGCTTTAATAGAATTAGAGATCTTTTTAGTTGTGTTTTTTTGTTTGGTTTTTTCCTCCACCCCCTCCTATCAGGCTTTCCCAGGCTAGGCCAGGCAGCCCAGCAGTGTGGTACTGGGGAGCTGAGGGAGCAGGATGAGGCCAGCGAGTCCAGGGGACAGTCATCCCCATCCCTCTGGATTGTGCACAAGTTGCCTGGGAGCCCCCCCAGCCTGAAGGAACCCCCGGGGGAGGCTGAAGCTGTCTTACCCTAAAACCCCAGCTCATCAGGCTCTGATTCCCCCTCCCCACCAGAGAGCACCTCTGGGTGCACAGGGACACGGTGCCCACCAAGCTGGGGTTCGGGCTGGTTCCTACGGGTCCCCTGGGACAGGGACCAGGCTGCACAGGGCAGGATTCACCCCCAGGGAACTTCCCAGGGCTGCAGGGAATCTCCTGAGCACCCTCTGGAGAAGCCCAGAGCAGGATTTCTGCAGGTTTTTAAGGGCCGAGCTCACCTGTGATGTGTTTAACACCCCCGGTACTGGGCCGAGGTGAGCTCCTGGAAGCTGAGTAAGGACCGGGGCTCCTGGGGGGGTTTCCTCTTGCTGCTGGTTCCAGGACTCAAGGGGAGCAGGAGGAAGAGCCTCCGGACAGAGATGCTTTTAGTCCCCGGGCAGCTGAGCATCCTCCAGATCCTCCTTCAAACCCCCCGGGAAGGGGAAGGATTCGCTGCTCCCTGAAAATGTTTCTGTGTGCCCTGGCCCACCCACAGCTCCTCTTTGTGCTGGGACCCCCCTAAGATCAGCCTTGGGGGAGCTCGGCTTCTGCAGCCCCCTGACTGCCCTTCCTCCTCCTCTTCCTCACCAGCCGAGGCTGCAGGTTCCCTGGGGAGGTCCCAGGTCCAGCTTGTGGGGGGTTGGGACAACGTTGCCCCCCTGGGACAAGAGAAGGGCTGGGCAGAGGGACAGGGACAGAGCTCTAAAGCTGGGGGGCTGTCCCGGTGGCATCAGCCCCCTCCCCACCAATCCCTCTGTCCCCAAACAGTGGCCCTGGGCTCCCAGAACCTTTACTCTGGGTCAGCGGCTGTTGCTCCCTCTGGGATTAGTTTTGTTTTGGGTTTTTTGTTTGTTGGTTTGTTTTTCTTGTTTGTTTCTGTTTTGTTTTGTTTTTTTCTTTTTCGTTTTTTTTTTGTTTGTTTGTTTGTTTTTGGTTTTTTTGTTTGTTTTGTTTTGTTTTTTTTCCCAGCTAAGACTCAGTTTCCCAGGTTTTGCTTCAGAGCTTTCCCCCCCCCCCCCCCGGCATCCCTGTGCCCTCTCCCTTTTTTCCATCCATGCCTCCAGGGGAACTTTCCCTGCAGGATCACAAAGGGAAAGGGAGGCAGGGAAGAGGGGAAAGGAGGAAAGTGAGGCAGGGAAACGCAGAGACAGCACCTCCAGAGCCAAACCTCCCGTTTGCTGATGCTCCCGGACGTCCAAGGGATCCAAGGAATTGTTCCTGGCGGATGCTCAGTTACTGATGTCACCCCACGAAGCTTTTCGAGCTGTTCTTTGGGAAACAAAGACTGTCCCTTCGCCTGTGGCAAGCTGCCAGCAGGGTGTGTTTGGCCACGGGGTACAAGAAACAAAAATTATTTCCTCATTCTGTGCTCCCTTCCAGAGCAAAGGACCCCGGGCTCATCCCGCAGGCTGAGCTTCCTCTGGCACAGCTCAGGGAAAAGCTGGAAACGTGGGGAAGTTTGGGCACAGATGGGACAGACCCAGTTTCTTCCAGAGCCTGCGAGCCTTCCCAAAGGACACTGGGTCTGTCGGTACCGATGGGAGGTGGGGAGAGGAGACAGAGCAGGGAGAGGGGTGTGGAGTCTCCAAATGAGCTGAGGGGATGAAGAGGGGGAGATGGGGGAGTCACTCAGCAACCTTACAGCATCCACTGCTGAATTAAATGCTTTCCCCCCCCCTCCATGCCATCTTCTGAGCAGGGCTCAGCTGCAAAGTGTAAAATTACTGTGTTTTTGTAGGCTTTTCAGCCAAGAACAGCCCCGGGTGAGAGCTCCCTGCCTGTTTCCCATCCTTAGGATGGGTTTTGGGGCTGGGATGGTGTTTGTTCCACACAGGAGGCTGGAGGCAGAGCCCGGGACTGAGATTGCTGTGGGATGTTTCATGTCTTTTGGTCATCTATCTCAGTGACACCCCTGTGTCCCTGCACCCAAGCAGGTTTTCCTTACCCCAAATGCAGCAAAGCACCAGGCTGCACCCCAGGGGAACCCTTCAGCCTGCCCTGTATTGGGGTGCCCCATGCCAGCCTCACCCCAGCTCCTGCTGTCCCCCCATGGCACTGACATGGGCTCGGCAACCACTTGCCACAGGGAGAGGAGCCCAGGCTGGATAAGGACCTGCCAAGGAGATGCTGGCTACGAGTGGGGACACCCAGGAGAGCTCAAATAAGGCCAGGATCTGGGATGATTTAAGGCCATGGCCTCTTCCTCTTACCTCTGCCCCTTGGTGCTGATGGGTGGTGGTGAAAATGGGGCTGAATTGCTTGAAGTGGTCTCTGTGTTTGCAGAGGATGTGGGCTGGAAGGGAAGAGGGAGGTGATGTGCTGGGCTGGGGGGCACAGCAGCTCCCATGCAGCAACACAAAAGGGGCTGAGGGGTCCCACAGGGATCCAGCACCCTTGAGCCACCTTCTCCTTTGGGGAGAGCAGAGCTTGGGGTGGCAGCAGGGCTGGAGCAAACCAAACCTCCTCACCCCCATCCAGCCCTAATTCCCCCCACCCAACAGTGTTAATTCAGGGCAGAAGTGGTGCCACCCAGCTGCTGCTTGTCCTTCTGTCCCCTGGCTGCACCAAATCCAAGGATTTGGAGAAGGAAAGAGGGCAGAAGGGGCCCCAAACCTCAACTGATTGGAATGATGGAGGAGAGGAAAGTTCATCCGCTTACAACACCATGAGCCCCTCAGCCAGGAGATCTTTCCCATTTCCATCAGCTGGCATCCCACGTGGCTTCCCCTCCTGACCTGTCTGCCAGGAAAAATGAGAGGGAAAACCTGGGGTTTCCTCAATTTTTCACTAAATCCCAGGGAGAGACTTTTTTTTATCCTGAGAAAGTGAGGGCAAAACTGTTAAGAGATAAATGGAAGGGCTGCCTCTAGCCTGGCTGGCTCACAGGGAAGGAATTTGTCTCACTTTAGAAAAAGGACCTGAAGGTATGGAGCTGGTTGGCTCATTCATTGTTCTGTTATCTGCCAGGGAGGTTGTGACATCAGAGCAATTAAGACAAACTTTAGTCTATAAGTTCATGCCTGCAACCTCTATACTTCAAAAGAAGACAAATGATCCCTCCAAGGAAGGAAACACAGCAATTTCCAGGCTGCTTCCAAAGGAACATTTTGGATTTGCAGTGGTCCAGAAGGAATTTTTCACCCCCTTTGTTTTTGTTTTGTTTTGTTTTTAAGCTGCTGGTATACAATAAACTACCTGAGCTTTTATCTTTTTTGGTTTTTTTTAGCAAAAGTTTATTCCTAATGCAAAAACCAAGCAAACAAAAGCCCCAACCTCCTCCCTTGCCCCACTCACATCAGTTTCAATTGTTAGCCTGAAACTCGGCTTAAAAACCAACCTGCCTTTCAGTGCTCTCCTCTCTTCTGTCCTTTTTTTAACAAGCATCTTGACACACGGCCTGATGAAATGTGTGTCAGGCAGCTGTGAAAACACACCCAGCAACTGCAGGAGTGACCAAGACACATCAGGGGCGTTGCAATTGTTCCTCTTACCTTTGTGGTAACAGCAAAACCTGGGAGCCTCTGCTTGACCCATCACCCATCCCCCAGTGGTGCAGGCAAAGAAGGGACCAAGATGCTTCCAAAAAAGCCACCAACTGCTGTGGTGAGAAGTAAAGAGGAGACTCCTTGCTTCCTACACCTACCTGAGAGGAGGTTGGAGCCAGGGGGGGCTCGGGCTCTGCTCCCAAGGAACAAGGGATGGGACAAGAGGAACTTTTGGCCTCAAGTTGTGCCAGGGGAGGTTTAGGTTGGAGCTGGGGGACAATTTCTCCCTGGAAAAGATTATTAGAAGACCCCTAGATGTGATGCTGAGGGCCATGGGCCAGTGGTGGCCTTGGCAGTGCTGGGTTGGGGGTTGGACTCCATGATTCTACAATTCTAACACCCTGCAGACTCTCCTGAGGGCAAGTGGCCCAGCAGAGCTCAGGTCCCTCTGCCAGGCTCTCTCCCCCCAGGCTGCTGAGGTGGCCTTGGCCCCTCAGGTGGCACAAGCAGAACCTCACATCCTGCAAACTCCTCCATCTGCTGCTCCCCCTGCACAGCCAGAGGCCACCACCAGCCCTTGGGCATGGTCCTGCCCAGCTCCAGGGCTGGAGCTTGGACTCCCTGGTTAGGAGAGAGCTCTCCTCATGCACCTCACCTCTTCCCACCTCAGCAAAACCTTTCAGTGTTCAGAGCTACCTGCTGTGCTTTTACTCCTGAAAAGCAATCCCTCACCTCCTGATAAGGATGGACAAACCCAGATATTCCTTTTCTTTGTTTGCTCTTGTTTTACATTTAAACCCAGCATTTTGTGGCTGACTGCATTCAAAAACAGCCAACAGCTCCTTACAAAATCCTCTGAACACTCAGTGTGTCACTCATACAAACAGCAAAACCAGTTAAAAAATACTCTGGAGCCCAGAAATATACAATACATTCAATAACAAAAAAATATAGATATAAAATACTTGCTTTAAGGCTGTGTACAGTTTAACTGAAGATAAATCTGAGGACATTAAATTGCTCAGCAACATAAGAAATGTGGGAAGAAAATTCCTTAATGTGAAAGAGGCAGCAACAAAGATCCTGAAAAATTCCGTTGATGCTTCTAGAAAGTATTTTTTTAGTAAAATATGATCCAGAGAGACTGAGAGTCCAAAGTGTGGGGCTGCTGGTCCAGGGTGAGCTGCTGTCACTGAGGTCCTTGGGTCGAGCGCCGCTCCTCCAGCATCCTGCAGACCCACATGGACACCACTTCTGCATTCCCATCGTTGTACTGCACAATGAAGGGGTGGCCCTGGGAAGAGGGATGGATGGGGAGAGTTAACCAAGATCAACACAACTCTTCCTATGAAAAAAATCACAAAGGTTTGGTTTTTTTTTTTAGGATCAACACAACCCTTCCGATGAAAAATCACAAAGATTTAGGTTTTTTTTTTCAGTGGAGAACCTTTCTTCAGATCTTACTGAAGTTGCATTCCTAGTTAGCCTCACAGAAAAAGACCCTGAAAGTGGGAAAAAAGGAGAAGTAAATTTGTCTGCAAGTTAAAGAAGAGCTGGGAGGTGGTGGGAGACATTTAGTGGCTTCATCTCTCAGCTGTGACACAGATCTTAGGAGCTACCTAAATAAAATATTTCCACCCATTATCAAGGTGACCCATGTTGCAAGCATGGCCAGGCCTTGGTGGAAAGAAGAAAATTTAGACAGCTAAAGCCCAGCAAACCTCCCCAAGATCACCAGTGAGTATTATGGGTAACTTCACCAGCTGCTGGAGCAGCCATGAGAGCAAAACCCAGGAGATGCCAAAGCCTGCACATCCCACACCACCCAACTCCTGCAAACCAGAGGCTGCTGTGTCACTCTCCTGTGACTGAAGGCTTCCAAAACAAAAGTCAGTTCAAAGAACTTGAATTCCCCACCTCAGCTTTGGCACTGCTCCAGCTGTAAGCCCTTGATTTTATCTCCAGGCCTTTGAAATTGTGGGCAGCTGCTACCTGCCATTGCAATTGACCTTTCCCAGTTTGCTTTTTGTAACTGCTACAGAAATAAATGTTTCCCTCCCAATATTAATTTTTTTTTTTTTTTGAAGCAAATTACTTCCTTTCAGCCTTTCTTAGCTGTAGACAGCAACTTCAAATTTGTCAGAGAGCTCTGAATTTCCCACCCTGGTTACTCAGTGCTTGCTTGGAAAATGGTCCTCCAAGGCAGAAGAACACATCTAGAGGCAGCAGAGTCCATTTGGGAGCCTTAAGGAGAGCAGCAGAACCAGCTCAATGCTACCAGGAGAAGATGGATCATCTTCAAATGATGCACCTAGGTACAGGGATGCAGGGATTCTTGGGGCACTGAGCAGAAGGACAATGTCTTTTTCCTCCCAACACTTGGCTATCAGAAATCCTCAGTGTTGCTCTTGCCTAACATCAGGAACAACACTAAACCAACACTACCCTCCTTTTTTTTAATCTCTTACTCCAGATATTCCATGTCTGTTTGGGTTTCACCATTTTCCAAATCCAAGCTGAAATATTATTATTATTAAAGGAAGAGAGGGATTCAGCACCTACATCCACTGTGAATTGACAAATGAGATTGATATTAACCCTTCCTTAGTGCAATCACTGTAATGCAGACTGCTCATGCCCCACCAGTGATGGTTCAGCCAATGTTTTTGAGTCTCAGCATCATTCAGGAGCTGACCCCAACAGGCATAACCACAGAAGGAAGCAGGACACTAAGGAAAGAGATGCTCTCCAGAGGAGTAAGAAGGTACCACATGGCAGAGCTGATCCCATCAGAAAATTTTTCCCCCTGAGGACAGTCAGAGATTGGAATGGTCTCCCAGGGGAGGGGGGGGGATTCTCCCACTTTGGAAAGTTTGAAGACTCAGCTTGATGGGTGCTGGGACACCTCATGCAAACAATAATATGAGAGGAGTTGGAGCAGATGATCTTGGAAGTCCCTTCCAACCTGACATTTTCTGATTCTGTGATTCCATCCCCACAGAATCATCACGTTTGCTCAGTCCCCACCTCCTTCCCTGTTCTTAACCACTCACCCTGAATACCTGGCAATCAGCATCTCCAGCAGCATCAAGTACATTGAAAAGCCACCCCCCAAAGAGGTCCCCATGCCTGCCTTACCCCAACCACAGCTCCAGCCTGCTGGGACAAGATGCAGCAATTTCTGCAGCTGAGGGATGCAGCCATGGGCAAGCACACAGCTGAAAAGGTCAGGGAGGACAGGGCCAGGGCCAGCCCCAGAGTGAGTGTCAGCCAGCCTAATTTTCTGTGTCAACTCGGAAAATTAGATAAAGAATGACAAACTGGGCTTTTTAAATGAACTTGTCTCATCTGGTTCTCTTGATAAAGGGTATGCTTCTCCAGCCAGGCTGTCCCACCAGACAGGTTCACTCTTTCAAAGGGGAGAGCCTGGCAGAGGGTGATGTAAATGATTTAAATATCTGACATGAAATTAAAAGGGCAGTGCCCTCCCAAACACACAGCCCTGGTAATTCCAACTCCTTGCTCACAAACCATCAATCATTTAGTCCAGTCAATTAAATTGCCATTATTCAAGGGTAAAAGTTCTGTAATTTTAACTACCCTTAAAATTCAGCAATTTGCTTTCACGGCCTTCTCCTCCAGCCTTGAGGACTCTTTGTTTCTGATATTAACCCACCCAGAGCTCATTGCTCCAGATTTCCCATTGTCTGACTCAGACCCACGGGCTTTCTCCAGCCCCTGATGTCCATGTGCTCCAATCTGCTCTCTGGGATTGCTGGTGGCAACCAGGGTGAAGTGTCCAGAGAAAGTCCCCCACCCTGGGACACAGCCTGTGCAACACCCACAGCCCCACAGCTGCAAACACCCAGGCTGCTACCTGTTGACACAGCCTGAAAGACAGGGACAAGCTGCCAAGACAGACATTGAGGTAAAGCCTATGGATACAGAGAAGGAAGGAGGAAGACCATGAGAGGGACACCATGAGAAGGACACCATGAGAAGGACACCATGAGAAGGACACCAGGAGAAGGACACCAGGAGAAGGACACCAGGAGAAGGACACCAGGAGAGGAACACCATGAGAAGGACACCATGAAAGGGACACCATGAGAAGGACACCAGGAGAAGGACACCAGGAGAAGGACACCAGGAGAAGGACACCAGGAGAACGACACCAGGAGAAGGACACCAGGAGAGGAACACCATGAGAAGGACACCATGAGAGGGACACCAGGAGAAGGACACCAGGAGAAGGACACCATGGGAGGGACTAAACTCTTGTGTTAACAACATAACCACAACACCCAGCAAATAACATGTGACAACAAAAGACATTCCACTTACACAAGGTGCATTAGGAAATAAGCCACGTTGCTGTTGGTTGCAAAAGCACCAGCTTTTAGTGTCCTTTTTTTTTTTTTTTCCAGGAATCCTCCCAGACTGATGTGCAGTTAGAGGACTGTGCTCCATTTATTACAGAGAAGCACAGACAAATTACACATTTCATTTAAAAATCTGAATTCAGCCGAACAAAAAAAAAACAAAACCACAAAACACCAAACCAAAAAAACCCCACAATAAAAAGATCCCAACTGTTGCAGACACAGACTATCAAGACGATGGCAGTGCCCTCAGACAGCATTTCAAATACAGTTTATTAGCCTGTGATATGAAAAGGGTATTTTTATTGCATGATATAATGCAATGGGACCTTGGGCGCTCTGCAGAAGGACCTTGCACTCAGAAGTGTAATGAACCCATAGTCCAAAAAACATTATACTGTACATTAACCTATCATTAATGGCACATTAGGGCTAGGGGCATTGCACGCTTGCTGGTCAGGGCTCCATCAGGACAGTATGGAGGAAACCACAGTCTTCACAGGCTTAAAACAAATAGAGAAAATAAATATTACTGATGGCTACAGGCTGCTTTAAGGGAAGCTCACTCTCTGCTTAAGATGCAATTTTTGATGCCATTTTTGAAAGGAGGGGAGGGAGAAGACAATGCAGCAGTTTATTTAGGCAACATTAGGAATGGCACATCACTGCTTTGCAGCACCCAGATGCACCAAAACAGAGGTTTTCCTGCCTCAAACTTGGCAGCTCTGAACACTGGGGCATCTTTTAAAACTAAAATGAAAATTGGAAACCTGCTTCCTTTCCCTGACATTCCTTAAGCCCTGATGATACTGGTTAAGGCTTTCTTGATAGTAAGAATTGGGACTTAGGAAGTCTTGGGACTTTCTAGGACCCCTCTGCTTCCATCTGCATCCATTTCCACCCCACCCTGTCTGAGAGCCATTTGGCAGAACTCCAGCCTGAGTCTGCCAGTTTGGAAAGTAAGAATCATAGAAAGGTTTAGGTTGGAAGGGATCTCAGAGCTCATCTCCTCCAAGCTCCCTGCCATGGCCAGGGACACCTCTCACCCAGCCCAGGTTGCTCCAAGCCTCATCCAACCTGGCCTTGGACATCTCCAGGGAGGGGGCAGCCACAGCTTCTCTGAGCAATCTGTTCCAGAGGCTCAGCACCCTCCTGCTGAAGAACTTCTTCCTGATGTCCAGTCTAAACCTCTTCTCCTCAAATTTAAATCCATTTCCCCTTGTCCTGTTGCTGGACACTCAACTCCTCCCCCAGCCTTCCTGTAGGTTTCCTTCAAGTATTGGAGGGCAGCTCTAGGTCCCACTGGAGTCTTCTCAGGGCTGAACAATCCCAGCCTCTCCTAACAGCAGAGATGCTCCAGCCCCTGGCTCATCTTTGTCACCCTAACTTGTCTGTAAAGCAGCACACCACAGTTACCACCCCAGCAAGGTGATGCCACTGATGCTTTTCACAGCTCTTCCCATTCACTGAGGTCACCCACTGGAGAGGAAATTCTTACCCAGTCACATGTTTGATGGGAATACAAGTCAGACCTCCAAAAAGACAAATAACAAACCTCAGCTCTGGAGCTGGATACCTGGAGACATGAAGATCTTGAGGAAGTCGAAATATCCCGGACTGACCCCCCCCAGCACGTGGAAGATTTCATCTCTCATCCCACTGCCTCCAGAAGTGGAGGTTTTCACATCTAGAGCTCCTGCCTCCAAGGACAAGGCAAACAAAACGCTGCTCTAATTATCTGTGCTAACTCTCCACCAGGCTGAGTTCTGCTCCCACAGCCAGGAATAGCAGCGAGGAATCCTCAGGCCAATACTCCCTAGCTGACTCCCTCAGCATCGCTGATTCACGGGCACAGAAGGTGTCAGGGCTCTCCTCAGCAGACTTCCCTCCATCACTTGCTTCTGAAGTTTGCAAGACACTGATTTAAGTGTGATCTGGCTGTTTCCAGCTCCTGGTTTCCTTCTGCCATTTGAGGATGTCTTCTGACCACGGGAGGTAACCTTTCAAAGGGCACTGTTTGGAACAGCAGTGGCTGGAAGCTTTACATGCATGGCTACAAAGCACATCCCACAGCTCCAGCAAGGTCAACCCTTGCTTTGAGACACAAATTCCTCCAGAAATGAAGCCTCCTTGCCTCTCCCATGCAGCACCTGCAGCGATGGGATGGCACATGGCAAATCACAGCAAGTTGAGCCACGAAGTGCCAGCTTCTCCCATCCACTCACACACGGTTCTGTCTGACCTGGAACCAAGTGTTCACCGGTCCAGTTCTCTCTCCCAAATTCCTGTTCCCTGCAGAGCAACTATTAAAGGCAAGGACTGCCCTTCTGCTGAGTTTGGTAAGGAATTCAGCATTCCTCAGAGCCTGGTTTTGACTGACTGCTAGAGGGAAACTGCCCATGGCAGGGAACACCGTGCCTGGATGGACCTGCGGGAGCCTCAAAGCTGTGGGTGGCACAGGTAGGCTGAGGACACAGGGACTCTGAGTTCAGAGGACAAAAGTAGCCAGAAAACAGTGTTTTCACAGAATTTCCCACCATCACCTAAAGCTTCAGCCAGCTCGGGGTGCAGAAAGGGGAGATTTCCCTAGGGAAAAATTCGAGGAGCAAAGAGAGCCAGAAAGCTGCATCCACAGGGGGCATTTTCTGGGTGGAGATGAAGCAGGGATAGGAACACATCTGTAAGCGAAATCAAGTGTCAGTTGTCTCCTTGAAGCTTCTGCTCTCTTTCCTCACTCTTTCTTCCACACAGCCCCAAAGTGCTCAAAGAACTCAATGTGTGCCCCAAACTCAAAGTGCCCCAAAGAACTCAGCCTGTGTTGGGAAGGAGTGAGTTTTGTTTGTTGCATGGCCTCCCTAACATGCACTGTAATTAAAATGTTGATTACTAAACAGTTTAAATATATGACAGACAATGCAGTTAAAGCCTACAGTTAGGTCAATATGTGATTTAGATTTGCCATTTAAAAACTCTCATTTAAATTTTGCATACATTAATCACTACCATACTTCAATGTTCTGATATCCACCTGACTACACTATTAAAATAAAACTTGCTGCCCCAGGGAAATCCTACTTATTCTTAATTGTTTCGAGGCTTTGATGGGCTTTTAATCTAAGATTAATTTATGCAATTTTAAATAACTCTTCTTATGATTAATAAGCTTGAAAATTAAAAGGAGTCTAAAGCAATTATAATGAGCATTTGGTCATAACCTCATTAGGAGAAGGAGTGAAGGATACAGCTCCAGAATTCTTACAAGACTACAATTTAAGGTTACTTTCAGAGGAGTCAAACATAGTTCTTGAAATTGCAAAGGCAGATTAGCCTGGGTCACTCTCAGAACTATGGCTACCTAGATTAGCACACTAATGATTTTATCCCTCTGACGATAGCCAAGATGGTGAAAAGCTGATATAAAATGTATCAAGCAAAGATAAATGGATAACACTACCAAGCACTGAAGTCTTGGAGATGTATTTCTTGTTCATTCTTGGGCTTTCATTTTTGAGAAGGATTCTCTCTCTTTTTTTTTTTTTTTTTTTTATTACTTATCTATTTCTAGATTAGCTTTTACCAACACTTACTTCACTTACTTTTTATAAGATAAAGTTAATTGCAAGTGATTTTTATCTGGTTTAATAGTTCTGTGGAGGTACTGACTGTCTGCTACAGCTTAAGGAATTTGTCTTTAAATAATGTCAGTCCCTCAGCACAATGGATGGACCAAAGAAGAACAGTTAACTCAAACATGAAAACCTTCACCTGAGGAAGACCTGTCCATATAACACTCCTGAATTTCCATTTTTAAACAGTAATACAGATCCTCCCATTATGATTAAAACCTTTCTTTCATCCTTCTCCTGAAGGTCTGGACATTGGCCATGGCCAACTGATGTGCTGTTGTCCTAAAAGCAGTCCTCAGAGTGCACTTGTGATGTGTCTGGGCTGGCAACTCATCATCACTCAGGGTCCAGAGAAAATATTTTTTTCAGGTCAGATTAGCAGGAACCAGTGCAGCTCCTCTGACTTCTGTAGGGTGGACCTGACTTCAGACAACTCCATCCCCTCCCACTGCAGGGCCCCGGGGTGCACCCGTGTATGGGTCTGATTTTTGCTGTTCCCTTTCTGTGGCATACACTATCCTTAAATTTCCTACACAGTTTGGGTTTTGGCTGTGGCACAGAGCCCTCTATTCACCCATCTGCAGATCATTCTTTTCACAGCAATTTTGTTTTTGATATTTGCTGTTAAACCCATAACTATTTGGCATGCTTCTTGGTGCTCAGCCAACCAACTCCCAGCAAAGGTATTCTAATTTTTGTTCATTTCTCTTTTTTTGTGATGACTCTTAAAAAAAAAAAAAACAAAAAACCTCAAGCAACTGCAATATAATTGCAGCCTGCTTCTGCAAGTGATGCTGAGGTTAAGAAGAGCTGTGGAAGAGGAATAGAGAGAGTGGCCCAAGGCTGATGGAGGATGTCAACATTAGCAAGCTGTCGACAACAGAAGCAGATCTGCAGAGTGAATCAGTTGGTGCAACATTTTCAGGGATAGAAGAGGTTTTACTTTTTGACCAGCTCTGAAAAAGGATGAGCCCTGCAAGAGCAGCAGATTCCCACCAAAAAAGGCACAACTGCCCTGAACTCCAATGCCCATATGCAGATGCACCTGAAGAAATGTCTTCAGCTCATACCTCACCACAAGCACAGGACAGGTCTCCTTGACACCAGAGCTAGTCTGAAATTAAAAGTTAATGTACTATTTCCTTCAAATGGGTACTAAGTGCTCCCCTGAACTAGGAAAAAAGGGTAGGAAAAAACCCCAGGTTATCTCCAACTGTTGAGAAAGTGGTTTCTGCTAGCAGGAAAAAAAAACCCCACTAAACTGGAATGAGCTGAAACAATTTCCTAGATATTTCCCACCCAAACCTCGGAGCTGAATCTGCTATGTGCATACACACGTGCATGCACATACAGACAACAACAACCAGAACTAAAAAACTCCAGAAAAATGATCTGGCTGGAAGCAAAAAGGGAGAATGAAACAGCCCAGGCTTTGCCAGGATTTCCGTGATGAAGTTTCTGCAAATGAACAAGTTGTGGTCAAACACCCCCCCTGTACAGTCACATTGCATCACATTCCTACACACCATCTGATTCCAGTGCAAAACAACATCTTTTTAGTAAAGAAACTAAATAAAGCAAATACTGAATGATCAAGGACCAACATGGTGTCACATCACCCACCTCGGGATGGTGCTGACACCCTGGCTCTCTCCAGGAGCCATCCAGATTTACACCAGCAGAGTGTTCACCCCCAGCATCTCCCATTAAATCCAAAGAGGCAGATGCACATTTATGGGACAATGAACTTTTCCAGGGCTGCAGCTCGTTGTGCTTTCCTATTACAGCCTTAATAAACCTGCACATCCCCGTGCTGTGGCAGCTGCCTTGGGTGGGAGAGGATCAGATTCTTAAAAAAAAAAAAAAAAAAAAGATTTAAAAAAAAAATGTTTAATTTAAAAATTAGAAACTGGAGCAGGCTGTGAGCACAGAGGTTGATTGAAACAAAATTTAAATTCCTGTCAAGCCCATTTAAACACAGGGGCCCTTCATAGACAATTAGCTGCTCCCTGTGAATGCTGAATAAACTCAGGCCTGGTCACTGTTAGAAGAGAGCAGACCCACTGTGAGGAGCTGGAAAAA
Source organism: Phaethornis superciliosus (assembly GCA_023637945.1). Classification (NCBI taxonomy): domain Eukaryota; kingdom Metazoa; phylum Chordata; class Aves; order Apodiformes; family Trochilidae; genus Phaethornis; species Phaethornis superciliosus. Next base: position 1,449,450 of record JAJQWJ010000012.1, read on the forward strand.
AAATTAACTAAAATCAGGCTGTATGAAATATTTAGCCTCCCAGTTTATCACAGGGGTTTGGAAGTGTAAACAAGACAAAAATCGATTCCTCGGTGCCCTCCAATCAATCCCCCAAAATGGTTAGGGCATCTGTTTCTGCTAAATTTTGTTTACTCTGGCAGATTTGCCTTAATTGCAGTTGTTTATCTCCCATTGTCCCCGGGGCCCTAATCTCCCGATTACTAATACTTAACACTCATTTCACATCTAAAGCTACTTCTAATGCTCAACAGGTTTCTGGGGCTCTTAAAATTATTGAAACGGTGGAGAGGGGAGATGCAACCTCTTTGTGCAAGGCCCATTTTCCTATCTCCTACCAGCTGGGTCCTATCATCACCAGGGATGGCTGCAACAAAGGTGCTAAAAGGCTCTTTCACAGGCACTGCTGCTCCACCGGGGATTCAGGGGATAAAAAAGAGCTTTGATGGAAATAGAAAAAAAAAAAAAAAAAAAAAAAAAAAAAGGAAAAAAAAAAAGCCAAAAAAAAAAAAAAAAGCCCTGAACAAGAGGGCTATAACAGTCCAGCCAAATAAAGTTACTGTCATAATCAACTGCTGTCAATCACAATGAAAATCCAATTAAAAATCTTTCAGTGCGGCCCTCTTCAGTAGAAAAATGTCCCCTATTTATATGCCTTTTTGTCAACCGCACAAACTAGAAAGAAGTATTAATTGATTTTTTCCCACTTTAGGCCCTGATCCTCCAGCTGAATTTCTGTGGATGCATAGAATCAACCGGCACAAATCTGATTAAGGGATCTGAGGCATAATGCACACAGGTCACTAAGAAGCCCTATCTCTATCTCCTGCTTTATACTCTGCTTATTCATGGGCAATTATTACTCTTATTTAATACTGCAGGAGTGACTGGAGGTGCTAATCAGAACACAGACCCAGAAGTCACTGGGACTGCACAGTTTGAATCCAGGCAGTGTATCTGTACCAATTCAAAACTCCACTTGGATCACCCAAATAAATATTGTCCACAGATCCCAGGACTTGTCTGTAGAAGCAAATTCCTTGATGCCTTTGGCATGAACAGGAAGGACAACAGAAGACGTGGCTCCTACTTTGGAACTGTCAACGGATTATTGGTTTTCCCCCCTTGTTTTTGTTTTAAATAAATATACAGGGAAGACAGCTGACAGAAAACCACCAACCAACCAAACACACAACTTCTCAATGTCTCATCATCAGTTCTGCTCCCAAAATGAGTGAGATGTAAACAGCTGTCTCCTGTCTGGAGAACCACAGAACAACCAGAAGTGCCAAATGAACCATTTCCTCAAATCACAGTGCAAAGCCCAGGACACCCAAGTAAAAAATATTAACTGTATCACTCTAAGGCACTGCCAATTTATCTTTCTCCAGTTTCCTTAGATTTTCAATACTTCTTTGAGCCAACTGGAGTTATTTCTTTTCAATTTGACTGGAAAGTGCCAGGATATTGTGAGGCTTTTGAGCAAGCTAGAAAGTCAGATGTCCACATTTTCTGTAAAAAGTCAGTGGTTGCATGAGCAGAGGACAGAACGCCTTAAAACTCCACCACTCACAAGCTAACCTTGTCACCATCTCAGTCTCCTGTAATTCCTGGATTTAGTGACACTGACAGAATGCACTTCTCCATTTTGATGGCTGATTTCTCAAGAGAGAATCACATCCTTAAGAACAGAGGTGGCTTTTTCTTGAGTTTTTGAAAGACAGAGAGAAAGAGATCCCTAACCCACCTTTCCCCTTTTCAGCTCTGCAGGGAATAAGTTAAGCATTGCAGCCAACTGAAGTAATACTTTTTTTTTTTTTTTTTATAAGTCCAACTCTTGAGCTACCCTGACCAAGCAATGATGAACACAAGAACAACATAAACCCCAGTGTGAAATCCCAGCATCAAGAAAGTCAACATAAATTTTGACACAGCCTTTAAGGTGCCTGGGCTTTGATCCAGAACTCCTTGTCCACTGTACATCTGAATTGATAGACTGAAGATGCACTTTAATATTTATCATATTTACAACAGCTAAAGCACTTGGCTCTGTCCTGTTTTTTCCTTGGGAAATGAGGCAAGAGCCCTTTCCTTCACACCTGCCATGTGTTTTGGTGTCTGCCAGAATTTGTCCTTGTCACGGGGTGAATAACTGGATCGTTGTGACAGAGGAGAGTTCTAAATGTTTGCAAACAAAGCTATCCATCACAGGTTCAAGCACAGGCATTTTTATGCTGGACAAATCATCACTGATAGGATACCCTGCACTGGCTCAGGAGACAAAAAAAAAAAATCCAGCCAATGCTTCTAAGTAGCCCAAGAGGGAAAATTCTTGCCTTCCTGTGATCCAGCAATGATGCATAAACATCTAGAGAGGTGCAGACAGAAACATTTATCTGTAAAGCTGTCTTCAAAAGATTTAGGGGATGTGTTTGTGAAAAACAAAGTGCAGACAAGCCCCCTGGTCTTTCTGAAAAGAAACCACCACCAATAAACCCAACCTGTGCAGCCATCTCAGCTGCTGGGTCAGTGATGCCACTGCTGTAATGCAAAGCCAAATTAGCTGCTGGGGGAAATCCCTTCTATTGACAAATGCAAGTGGCAGTATTTTATTGGCTTTATTCTGAAGGTTTATATGAAAATCCAGGGAGGATTACGCTGATCCTCCATTTGTTTGTTTAACCCATAGAAGCATTTCCTAAGAGCACAGGGAACACAATAAGCTGCAAATAAGTTTATCTACCTGGTAAGAAATGCTACTATCCAGACCCTCTAGAATACAGCTGCTTAAAATATAGTTACTTAAAATATAGCTACTTAATACACAGCTGCTTAAAAGCTTCACCTTTTTAATTTCCTGTGCTTGCTGGAGATGGGGGAACTGCCAGCCAGAATCCCATTTTTGAGACCCTGCAATATCTTGACACACATTTTAACATATTTAAATTGACATCTATTGGAAAACAACATCCACTGTAGCTAATGAGATCAGGGTGCCTGGTCTGAAACCCATTCCTGAAATGGAGAGAGGGACTGCTGAATGCACAGGAATGGGACATTTCAAAATTACACCATGCATTAAAATTATAGAAAAAAAACAAACCATGAAGAAGAATGTGTTTTCCAGCAGGTCAGTGGGGTTTGACACAGATGATGTACAATTAATCACACAATCTGCTGAACTCATAAAACATCCATATTAAAAGTATCAGTAATTTAAATTAAAAGGAAGGAGAAAAGCCAGCAGGCGTGTTTAGAATGCAGAGAATTTAACAAAAAATCTTTGTGCAAAAGTAATCTAGCACATAAGGTGACTGTTCCCTTGGTCAAAAGTTGCCTCCCCCTGCCTGATCCTTTCCTTCAGAAATCCAAGCAGCATCTTTTAGACATCCGTGGGAAATATTGCCACATGCTTGACTTCTGGTATTTCAAATAAAATTTCTTTAAGTAAATCACTTTTGTTTAAGTGTCCGTGTGTAGCACGGCAGAGTTTAATGCTCTCCTAACAAAAAAAAAAAAACAACAAAACCCAACCCAACTCAACAAGAGACTTGAACAATTCTGCTGGCTTTCAAGCTGCAAAATAAAAGGCCAAGCTTCCAGCTAAAGAGGAGATTTTAAACAATTACCAAAGCAGGATAGTGATATCATAAAGGCAATTTCTGCGCTAGCTTGTTTTCTGAAACTCTCTTTGCCTCTGAACAGCTAGAACAGATAATAACTATTAGTAAATCAAACTCCTGCAATATCCAGCTGTGTCTCACACATTTACATACAGATAGAATGGGTATATGTTTTTAATATGTATGCGATACGTAGTTTTACCACAGCTGAAGTGCATGCTACAAAGGAGGAGGAGAATGGGAATGGAATCAGCATGAGATAATAAAGTGGCCTAGATAAAGTATTAGCCAGCGATTGATCTCAAACAGGGGATGTTGCTTCTCTCTGACCTGATTACTTGCTATGCATAGATTCCATTAAATAGAGCTTAGAATGGAAAGCTGCTGAAAAACACCGTAAATACAGTCAGAGCTACAGCTGCCTGAGCCACCAACCCCTGGCTGCTGACCCACACCACTACTGCCACAGCTCACTTCTTAAATATCTGGATGCAGAAAAAAAAAAATAAATAAATGGCTGCACTTCCCTGGGAGTAGGGCTGGAGAGGCCAGAAAACTTCAGTTTGGATGGATACAGGAAGCTAAAGGGGAGGGAAAGAAAAAAAAAAACCCACACCATATAATCTTTAAACAGAGTTGCTGAGATTTTCCCTGTCTGGCTGGAAAGGGAGAGAAGAGAGATGCCAAAGTGGTGTTCAAACAACCCTGGTGCTGAAACAGGGGTATGTTTTATTTGATTGACTCTATACCTTTCTCTTCTTAAAAGGGGGCAAACTGGAGAAAAGAGAGCAGACACTGTAAACACAAGGTTCAGAATAATTGTAAAGATGGTTCCTTTCCCTGGATGGACAATTTTCCTATTGTTTGGTGAAATTATCTTTTTTTTCACTCTTGTGAAATACTTTGAAACAAGAAAATTATTGATGAGTAACAATGAGAAATTAATTGACTAATAATCACTGAGAGACTGATATTCTATCTCACTTTGTGAATGGAAAAATAGAAAAGGCACAGTGACCACCTGTAAATAATCTACCTAGGAATTTCATACAGCCTTGGCTTTGGCCCAATTTTCCATCAAAATGTTGGAGTTTCCATCAAAAATGTTGGAGTTTCCATCAAAATTGGAGTTGCCGATCTGGTTCTCCAGGTATCATTTGCCAGCTCTTGAAATGCAGATAACTCTTCACAGATTATCAGGACAGCAGGAGAAATATTGATGTTCTGCTCCCTTCCCTATTAAACTGGTTACAAAATAGTGAATTCCAGTCCAGGGGATATCCACAGGGGGGAAAACCTGCACTCCCCTGTTCTGTCTCAAGCTAATGATGATTACACCTTACACCTTGTAGCCTTGCAAGTGCATTTCTCCTAAATAATAATAATAAAGAAAACAACAAACAACTAAGCAAACCCAAATTCCAATGAACAAGGTGAAATCCTGCTCTCATTTAAATCAACAATCAGCTGACCTGGACCAGAGCAGGATTTCACTGCTAGCATCTGCATCATTCCACCCACTCTGATAGCTAACAGGGAGCCAGGTACCCACCAGCATCACAACAGAGGTTTCAGAAAGAGATGACATGGAAGTAGAAAGGATATAATGACCAGAAATTCTAAAATTCAGAGGCTATTTACCAGCTTTTGTTCTCTTTCCCTTTTCCCAACAAAATATGGTAATTTATGTACACATATATACATGCAAGTGCAGTATATAGATATTTTACCTGGGAGTGCAGATGTATGCTTTATGTCTATGTGCACATGAGTTTTATAAAGTGCTCCTTGACATAACTGGTGCCAGAATGTAAAGGGTGAACAACTACTGAGCTAATAGTGAGCTTGGTACAGGAAAGCACAGGGTGCTCTGGGCCCAGCATGCTGGGGGAGGGAATTTAGGGCATCTTATGAGGGTCAGCCACAAGGAAGGCAAGGACTGGGTCACTTCTTTATTTCAGCAGCAGGCTACTCCAGGCTTTAGTCCTTGCTGTTGCAAGTTCATTTACAATTGACTACAAACCAGCATGAAGAGGGGAAAAAAAAATCCATTAAACTAAAGATTTTGTTTAAAAAGTAGAAAGGTTTGGTTTGAGGTGGGTTTTTTTTTGTTTGTTTGTTTTTTGTTTGTTCGTTTTTTGCTTGTTTTTCTTTTCTTCCTGAGCTGCTATAATTTCAAAATTATTTTACAAAAATACCTCCTTAAGAGGGGACTAGCACACTCCAGGGCATGTAGTTGTAAAGATAAATCTGTGCACTTCCCTGGTACTGCAGGCACTCACCCCTTGGCCTCGTTTTTATGACTCTACACCCTGGAGTGGTGTTATTGCTTACAAACATACATATATACTTATGGGGGTATGTGAGATCTGCAGATGTTTTATTTATAAGTGGTAGGCCTATTGCATCACTGAAACATACATTTACAAACAGATATACGTTTTATGAAACCCTATTCTCTTGTTTTAATAGCTAAGCTATCCAGCCATGGCATAATGGTGCACAAGGTAAATGTGTCTACATCTCTAGAACCTGTTCCAAGTTTTCTCAGATGTGACTAACTGCAAGAATTTTCCAACCATCAAAAGTTAATAAAAAAGACAAAATAAGGCAGTGGAAGCTTTCTGTACAAGACACAAAACACCACAAAATGGAGGGGGGCTCTGATAAATCTTAAGGCTTCGTTTTACTGAGGTATTTAAGGAGGTGCCTAACTTCCAGTGTAGATCTATTGAAGTTAATATCCTTAAAATTAGATTCACACTTAAACACTTTATTAACCAGGACCTAAATTGAGACTAGTCAGGATTGCAAGATACCTGCCCCAGGGTATCTTCAGAGATTAGCCTTTAACTAGAGAATAGCTGCAAAAGAAACACTTGTTTATTCTACTTGTAGTTCTCAGCATGCAAGAGAGAAATGAGGGGATTTAAATGTGCCCTTATCTTGTTAAAATTAATTTTACATTAATTAATAGAAAATAAATTATAATGATTCTACATAAACCTCCAAGTTACAGGAAACACATCTAGAAAGAAAAGTAATGAAACATTTAAAAATCAAAGATATGTGGGGACTACTTATCTACAATGGAAGTTTTTGTAAACACTTGGAATAATGGTTTGATACAGTCTTTTTCTGCTTAAAACCAGTGAAAACAGCACTCTGCACTAAGTGCACAGCCCCAAGGGATCAGCTTGAGAGCAGGTACCCTGTTCCATTGCCTTCTGAAAACATGACAAGGGCAAGAGGAAGAAGTGGTCTCTGAGCTCAAATTCCAGCACTGGATTCCAGTCACTTCTCCAGGCAGACCAAAGCTACACACTGCCTCAACCTTCTGCAAACAAGCTAATTTCATTTTACATAACTGTAAGTGAAAACAGTGGGTCTTGCATATCATTAAAAATACAGTATTTTGACCACACACCCTGTTTTCAATCATCAACTTCTGAAAGGTGAAGACTGGCAAATGGTGACAAAGAGGAACCTATGTTAAGCTGTAATCCCTGGATATACAAACTGAAAAAATCCCCCTGTGTATTAAACATCAAAATGGTTTTGATTGCAACTTGTTATTGGCTGTGAAAAGTGTTGTATTAACTCCCCAAACCACAAGTGAAGCTTTGGCTCTGGTGAAGGTGACAGCATTAACTTTAGTAAAATTCTAATTCCACCTTGGTTTGTGTGCTCTCTGTAAATATGTAAACACAGAAAATAATAATAATAATAAAAAGGATACACTTTTAAATACATAAATAAAAAGTATTCACAGAGAAAGACAAAGTGAGGGGCTCTAAAGTTTCACTTACCATTAAGTCTTCGGGTGCTGGCCTTTCCTTTGGTTGCTTTTTCATGCTGTGTGTCAGAAAAACAAGAGGTTCATATATAACCAACTGCTCATGTATTCTGCTTGCTTAAACATTGAAGATATCCTCTTTGAACACAGAGGGAAGAATTTCAGTCTACTTCTTAACTTTACCACTTTAACTTTACCTCCTGTGCTGATGGAGGACGGGGTTCCCAGCAGTGGGCAAAATGTGACTGGGATTTCTTCCATCCCTCCTTTGTGGGATGCAGGAAACCCATCAGCTGGCAAGGCACAGGAAGTTGATTCTCATTTTGCTAAGGATTATTCCAGAGCTCGACACAAAGTATTACCCAAACAGGTGGGAAATTTAACTCTGACACTAAACAGCTTCAGGAGAACGCGTAATACCCTGGGGTTTCTACCTTAATTTTTTCACATTTATTTCCATTACCCTGCAGGGTGATAGTTCATTACACAGCATTAACCTGTTTATAAGATCATGTTTCTCATCCAAATAGTCCTAGTTTTCCCTGCAACAGGTGCAATTAGCTATTGAAGGCTGTGCTTAGCTGCATGAAGGAACACAATAACATGGCACAGAGGTGACCATCAGGAGCTGCCTACTGACTAATTGGATTACATCCAAACAGCCAGTGTTTCTGGTGTAATTGGCATAAAGTCATAAAGTCTGACACGCCGTTCACTTGACATCTCTCAGACTTATTAGCAATTGATTGCTTCAATAGCATTTAGTTTCTTATTTGCTTTTTGCTTCTTTGAAGCAGTAACGCCAGCCGCTAAAAAAGCTCTGCTCACCTAACTCTCTAGCTAAAACACTCAATAATCTATGCTGTAAAGTGGGGGGGATTAACCACACATTTTACCTTTCCTACAAGGAACTACAAGCCCCTCAAACAACACAGGGTTAGCTGCCTGACGAGGAGGTTGGTAGCAGTTCTAATCTGACAGTCCAAAGTAGCTGTGTCCCCAGGGAAAACAAGGCTATTAGCCACCATCAGTTAGGCTTCAGTTTGACATCTGTGGAAATTTTAACACAGGTTATCCCTCCCTTCTGCCTCAATGAGGATTTTTTTTTAAAATTTTTTTTTTTTTTAAATCAACCTGTCACCAATTTTTGTTTGGCAAGGAGAAAAAGCCCAGACCCTTCCACCCACATCACGTCGCTGCGCTGCAGAGCCCTCCATGCAGCTCTGCTCCTTGTAAACTGAAACTATTGAAAACACAGGCCTATGTTACAGAAACTTTAATTATTTAGTTCCTTTAATTAACCAATAATCAAGAATGCTTTTTGTGCCCTTATTATCTGTTACATCCCACGTCAGCCCTGAGAAGTACTTTCTCCCCTGTTAAATATCCAAAATTCAGATTTAGAGGACTTTTGCTGCAGTGACCCTGGCTAGAGACCCTTAAAGTGCTGTGAAAAGCCTGACCTAGAGATATGGGGAGGGCTGAGGGTTTTAAGCAACACATTTTTGCTGAGGATGCACCCCTGAAGTTCCCAGGATCCTTCCTTGGCCACAGCTCATGGTGGCACACACCAGGATGGCTCCAGCAGAGCACTCACTGGCAGAAGAGATGCTTCTCCCTCAACCAAATATTTGTGCAAAATAAAAGCTTGTGTCTTCTGCTATACGCAAATTACAACCTTTTTTTTTTTATTATTTTTTAAGGGGAAGAGAGACAGTTAAAAAAAGATTGTTCCCTTCACTTTGTTTCTTTAGGACAGCTCACCCTCAAGATTTTTATTCTCTAGCCAGTCAAGAGATGCATCCTTTATCTGACAAATTCCTCCTCTCCCCAATTCTTCCTTAATTTAAAAGGTTTTCAATGAACTATTCAGTTTCAAGGAAAGAAAATATACCCAATGGTGTGTTTCAAAATACGACTCTCAGTTAAAATTACTTACTGAAAAGCCAATGAATTAATCGAGGATGCTTGCCTTCCAAAATATCGAAGCAATTTCCTAAGTAATATTTTAAAACAAGGTCTGAATAATGTTATTCTACACGAATTTTTGTGGCCTCTTTACCCCCCCCCAGATGAATTCTGAGGCATCTCGGCACCCCTGTTCAGGGCGGGTTTATTAAAAGAGATTAAAAAAAAAACCCCACAAACCCAAACAAACCACCCTTGTAAGTACTTTTACGACCCTTTGTGTAAATAACGTTTACATAATTTAAACAGTTTGCTTAGCTTTGCTGCCCCATCTGCCCAAGGCCCCCAAGTCCCTCTTCTCTCCAAAAGGATGCAAGGAAAGCCATAAGGTCTCGCCGAGCTGGGGAGTTAATGGCATGTATCATTTACATCCAGGGCATGGCATGTTTGCAAACTGAGCTTACCATTGAGTGATGAAGTGTACAAATGGCTCAGAGAACTCCCCGGCTGGAAGGACGGGTGATTCCTGGGATTGGATTGAAACAAGAAGCAGTGTCAGAATTTTTTTTTAATTTTTTTTTTTTTTTCCGGGGAGGGGGAGAGTAATAGAACAGCGACAACAAAACAAAAAAAAAAAAAAAGGAAAAAAAAAAAGCAAACAACCCAAGGAAGCATCAAAGCCCCCTTTTTACACAGCCAATTTGAGGGAGAAAGGTACAAATTCTTCTGAGGATGTGTTATAAAACACTGAATTTCAACTAATGAGTATTACACAATGGGTAAAAACATGTGGAAAGACACTGAGGGGAGGTGAAAAAAGGACAATGATAGCCACAGGGTAAAAAGGAAGGTAGGGAAAGTGTAAATGAGAAATTAATGATTATTTAAGTAACACACAAATGGTCTTGTAATTAACAAAGAGCTGTGAAATTATTCTTGTGTTGACCTTTGTTTCTTTCACCGCATTTGCTATTTATTTACACTCATGTTTATTTACACTTATTCATTTTAGAGGCTGTCCTCATATGCTGTCTGTTTGAGATTTAAAAGGCAAAACAAATTTTTAAGAGGAAAAAAAATGCAGGATTTACCAGTCTAAGAGTAGAAAATAACAACCCAGTAGTTACCACAGAAAAAAGAAATAAATGAAGAGCACAAGGAAAAAAAAAATTAAAATTACAAACAGGGAACAAACACCATCACCATTTGCAAAGAAGGGCTTTACAAATTTAGGAGTTTTTCCAAGAATGACAGAGAGCTCCACTGTGTTTATAGTGTAACAGCTCAGGATGTAATGAAATTACACTGCAGAGTACTTTAACAGTGTCATCTCATTAGACCTACAGTTGGAACAAGAGAGCCACATAAAACAGGCAGCTGCAAATGACTCCATTCTCATCTATTCTCATTTGCTATTAAAAATACCTTTCGGCGGCTTTTTTCCTCCCTGACATCCCTCCACAAAGTACCCTGCAAAGTATGATACATGCACCTATTTAAATTAACAAAGGAATGACTTATTTTAATCTCACTGTGCTTTGGAGTGCTTTGGCCATTTGGATGAGCAATATATCATTACATACAACCTTCCAGCGCTGCAGGCAAGAAACTCAGAGCGTGCAGCATTTGGTGGGAGCCAAACAATTTCTCTAGCACACAACTGTGTCAAATGCATGCATGTATTCATTATTGAGGCTGTGAGGAAATAGCTTTGATGTAGTGGAAAAAAGAAGATGATAAAAGCACCTCTGCAATGTGTGTGCCATTATCAATGGTGGCAGATAGACACAACTGCAGAGCCTCCGATGTGATTAGTAAATATACATATAATTGCTGTGGCCAATTATCAGAAAAATGAGATCGGTAATTACAAGACAGAAAATTAACTAGAACTCTTATTAAGGCTTTGTTTCCAATTCCAACAATTGGAAACTGCTGGAAAATACAATTAAATCAAAAGTAACTGAAGAGGAAAAGGAGAAGCCAAAATTGCTTTACAATTTTCAAAGACTTCTATTAAATACAAGGAGTGTTTGATACTGCATGCCCAAATTTGCTTTGAACTTAGACCAGGGTGAGGGAGAGGTTATTGTTTCTAAACTTATAAATGACATCAATATAGAAAGCTTTCCACTGGAGAGTGGATGGAAAACAAGGCAAGAAGCAGGGCAATTAAACTTTCTCCACTTCAAAGCGCCGCGCAGGAAAATTATCCGTATTAATACAGAAAATGCAGAACAAAATGTCAGGTTTGCTCCTCCAGCAGGGAAGCTCAGGCTGTTTTGCTTCTCCCCATCCTTTTCTCCTGTCCAGCAGAGCCCTCCTGGGCTTCCACCTCAAGCGACAACACTGGGACAGCCTCAAAGCAGAGCAGGTGGGAAATAGGCTGGGTAGGCATTACGGATCATTTTGAAACCCAGAGGGTGAAGCAATGGGAGCCCCTTCCCTGGGGAGCTGGCTCTGCCCAGCCATCTCCCCCTGCTGTGTATTTTAAATAAAACACAAAGGAGGAGCTGGTTCCAAGAGCCCCTGGAAGGGGGCTGCCAGCTCGGATGGATGGCGGGGAGCAGGCCAGGCAGCCTGCACTTCACACTCATTTAGGAGGTGATAATTTCTGCAATCACAAAGAGATGAGGGACCCAGAATGGAGTGAAACATCATTATGAGAGGGGAGAAGAAGCTGATGAGCTGCTGGGAAGCCACCAGCATTTCCCTTTGGTTTCCCCAAGCCAAGCCAGCATCAAGGCTCAGGCAGGCGAGGGAAGAGGCTGCTCCATCAGCACTACCACCCTGACCACCCTGCACCTGTACAAGAGACAAGGTCCTCCTGCACAAGCATGCAAGAAAATTTCACCTGGATGAAAGTTAAAGTGCTTTTTTTTTTTTTCTTCTTTTTTCTTTCTTTCTTTTTTTTAAGTGCATTTTTCTGTCCAACGCAAGCATTTCAACCCCATCCAGAACTGGTCCCTTTTGCCATGGACCTGGTTGGTTTGCTCTCAGGAGGAGATGGCATGTGGGGGAGTGGGTGGAGATGAACACCAACTGGATCTCAGGATGGAAACTAGATGCTTTCAAACTGTCTTCCCAAGAAATTTAGGCTCCCCACACATTTATTGGCTGTTTGCCTAAGAAACTGCAAGCCTTTTGGAAGAGCACATCAATCTCAAGGAAAGGCTTGCTGGGAAAGGAGGGCAAACAGATCAGTGCAGAGAAAAACTTTAATTTCACTCCTGTACATAGAGCCAACTTCTCCTTACATCATAGGTAAAACAGGAACCAGGGAAGTAAAGAGCCTCAACTGTTTCCAAAGCTGAACACAGAAAAGCTGCCTCAAAATGCTGCATTTTACCTTTGTTAGAAAAAGAAACCATCTCTTTAGTTTTGATATCTACCCAGGGAAACCAAAGGACCAAGATACTTCAATTTCTGCTGTTGTCCTACTGAAGACCACTTGAGCAGCAGCAAGGTGAGAATATTTTGTATTTTAAGTTATCTTTACTGAGAAAGCCTTGCTTTTGCTGCCTCTGTAATTTGAGCAACAAAACAAAAAAAATCTCCAAAACTGCACAAAATAAATACATCCTATATTGTATCCTGAAGTTCTCTGGACTTCGGCTGAGACTCAAAGGGATGGGAGAAAGGAAGTAAAGCAAAGCTACACATGCCTCTACTGAGTCTGTGTTACCTGTGTACATGGCTTGCCTTATTTTACCCACCTGCACACTGTCATCATTCCATAAAGGCAAAAAACCAGTTGATAAAGCAGATTTTACAGGAGTGAGGTATAGATAAACTCATTTTTTAATAGAAAATTGTTATTTCATTTCCATCAAACACCAACTCTTCTAACCAACGTAACAAAGAGCTGAATATTGGGGATGGTAGTAAAGACCCAAATGGCTGTAAGGGTCAGAGTACCACTGGCCTCTTACATCCCCAGACAGCTTGTTTCCCAGACTGGTTATTGCCCCAAGCATCCAAGCAACATTTCCACAACTGGAATCTGCTGCAGGAGATGATCAGCTCAGCCTCTGGTTCCTCCAACCCAGCCAAACTGTGCACACACACTGAGAATGGGGAAGGGCACCAGGAAAAAAAAAAAAAAAGTTTGAGTGATGCCTTTGCCTTGTGAATAATGAACAGTTCAAGAAGGTCAACCCATTACAACTGAAACTGTTTAATTATTAATTATGCACAATCTATGAGTAAAAGGACAAGTTCAGAATGTTTAATGTGTGGTAACTCCAACTGGACCCTCTCGTGGCATGTTGTTATTAGCACTTGTCAGCAAGGTGCTCAGGCATAAAGAAAAAAGCACAGCAGCAGAAAATCTGAGCTAGCAGGAGGAGGAGGGAGAGCTTTAAACTTCAAACACTGCTCCTAATATTTAATTTATAGAGTGCCAAGACTCTGGGATAAACCTTATTGACTTCCTTTGAGTTAGGGGAAAGTCACAATATCTAAATGAAGAGCTGAGAAGGAGAATACTGAGACAAGGCCTCCAAAAAGAACTCTCTGTTGAAGGCAGTGGTAACATTACCATCTGTATCTGCCTTTTTTTTAATTTTTTTTTTCATAGGTCTGAAGAAAGAAGGAGTGAACCACCTCAGAGCATGTCCAGAAGCCAACCAGTCCTTTGCAACTTATGCAATAAAAGCTTGAATTACACTCTGAGCATTACCCTCACCTACTTTTCAAGCCTATTCTTCAAAATGTCTCCTGCTCTGTTTGCTCCCACCAAGCAGAGCAGTAGCAGAGATGCTACTGAGGCTCATAAATAATGAGGAAATAAGTAAGAATGTCCAGTAAATCCATAAATAATTAAACACAAGGCACCTTCCTCTCTTTTCTACCCAGATGGGAGGTTTGCCTGGACAAACCCAAGAAGGTAATTCAACAGATACAGCTTTGAGTTGCTTATTTTCTTATGTCAATGAAATTTGGGAGCAGTTCTGGATTGGCAACATACACCAAAAGCATCACGTGCTTCATTCACACTGTGTCCCTCCTTTCTCCCCCTCTGGGGGCCAACCCCATGGGAGAAGAGGTTTCATTCCCCTCTTTTCCTCTCTGAAGGGTTAAATTTTCCCGTTCCCCACAGCTCCTGCTATTTTGCAACACTCTCCTCAGTGTGAATGCTTGTGCAGAAGGAAATGCCATGGTCTTATGGCTCTATGGCCACAAGAGACAAGTTAGCTGAACCCAGCAAACCAAACTCCAGTTCCTCTCTCCTCTGGGTTTTCCCAGCACACCCTATCTTGGAAATTATCATCTCCTCTGGGCAGACACTCCTCTTCTACAACTCATCCATTGATGCTGAAATGGCAGGATTTAATAAATGTGTGTGCTTTACAAAGCATTTCTGGCTTAGCACTTCAGCCTAAAAAATCTCCAGGATTAAAGAATTTTTATGTGCTCCAGCTTCGCTTTTACTAAAGCCTTCAGAGAACACACCTATTTTTACAGAGTAGCTGCATTTTGCTTTGTGGCCAAATTATTATTATGGTTATTTTTTTCCAGACAAAATTTTGAAGCTTTAGATGCACCAGAAATGCTGCCAGGTGCAATTACATGTAATAAATGCACTGCCGTTCCCAAGCTGTTTCAAACGAGACCAGCAAATTACAATATTGTTCAGATCTACTCCTCCAAGGACAACTTTCTTTTACAGCATTCCTAAAAAAAAAAAAAAAAAAAAAAAATACAGCTAAAAACCCCACAAACGTTTCTGACTTTCCAGCCAATCTACTTCAAAAGCCTTGCACAAACCTAATGGCAGGTGATTTTCTCCAAGTAACAAGTTTGCAGAGGACAGGGATGTCTGGAGGTGGCTCAGTGGCCCAGACTTGAAAGCATTTCTGGATTGTCCCCGTTAGGCTCCCACCCCCAGCAGGAAGGTGAAAGATGATTACATCTCTGTGCCAGGTCACTTCTTGCTCTTTTCTTAGTAGCAGATGCCAAACGTGACAAATTATACGTGGGGGCATTTTGGTGTGAAGTTTCCTCTGCTGGGATTGGAGTGTCAGCAGTAAACTCATTTATTTCCAGATCTCTAGCTGGACAGGAACCAAGGTTAAAAGGCCAGTGTTTTATCCACCAAAACACTCAGCCTACCTTTAACACCTCACATCATCTGAGAACCAGCTCTTCTCCCAGCAGGGCTACTTTGCTCCCCAAGTTCTTGAAAGCATCACCTACACATAACCTCCATTCCTACCAAACACACGGAGATGGTTTGGAGTTAAATAAGCCAGCAGATACCTGGGGCTCTCTGGTTGTCACTTCTGCAGCATTTGCTATTTTTCAGAGGCCAGAAAAGGGAAGAAAAGGAGCAGAAGAATGTAATTAACAGCAGGAATAATACAGAATGCACGACCTGGTGCTTTCTACCTCTTGCCAAGCTTTGTAGCCATTCGTGTGGCTCTCTGAAGGGCTTTGCAGAGAAGGGGAGAGGTAGCTGGAAAAACAGGTTAATCCTTTAACCGTAACTGTAATTGCTTTCTCTCTAAAACAAACATAAGAATTTTTTTCCTCTCATTGCTGGTCTCTTGTCGATCATCAGCTAGCAGAGCACAGCAGTGTTTTGGGTAGACACACATGCACATTTCAAATAGCTAAGGCACAGCAGCATGAAACACAACCTCTACCTGTTCACACCAAAGGGACTCAATTGAAAAACTAAAACCATTTATTGTTCCCTTTTTTCCTCTGTACACTCCCAATGCATTTTTATTGCTTTTTCATAAAACACTGCCGCAAATAATCAAGCATGACCATTGACATCCACAAGATTGAGTTTTAGGAACCATTAAATGAGCTTGCCCTCTTGGGAAGGTTCTTGCTCAGGTTGGTCTAAAGGTAATTATTCAGCAATTCCTACCTGTGGTTTTACCTTGTTCCTATATAAGTCTCTGAATCTCATACACTAGTAAGGTCACAGTTTCTGTCTCAATAAGAGTGCACCCCAAACCAACTTATCCATCAGACAAATTGCAGTGGGTTTGTGTGTACACATGCACACACTCACGTGTGTATCCTAACACCACCTCTTCTTGCATGGAAACATTCAGAACTCCAGAAATTTTCAGGGTGAAACATGGCTGCTCATACATTTAAATCAGCACCTGGGAACCAAAGCAGAAATTCCTAGAGAAAAAAAAAACCAACCAAAAAACCAACACCAAAAAAATTGTTTCATTCTGAGCTTCCAGAAATTTTCAGGGTTAAACAAAGCTGCTCATGTGTTTAAACCAATACCTGAGAACCTAAAGAGAAAGTCCAAAATAAAAAAAGAAAAAGGTCTTGTTTCATTCTGAGCCCTTGGAGCTTTCCACTTCATTTCTAGAAACAGCACACTGTAGCACTGATGCACAAGGTTTAGAAATTCATCACTTGAGAGGCAATGGTCTTCATCATGTTATTTGATCAAGCTGAGCATCCTGTGAATTTTTAAGGCTATGCTGTAGCAATAAATAGAGGGATATAGGTAGCCAGGAAGGAAAAAAAAAAAAAAAAAAAAAAAAGGGAAAATAAACCACTATATAGGATAAATGCATTAAGTGTAAGTTACTTTTTTCCATGGGAAAATTTGAAAATTTATTGACACTGAAATGCTTAACAGCTCAGTGTTAACACTCTGCTACCATCAACTGATGCTGCCAAATGTTTCTAGAGGACTAATTTTAAAAGAAAAAAAAAAAAAAAGAGGTCTTTGATTTGTGGAGTTTGTAAAGTCCTTGAGCTAGATTAAACTGCAGTCTTGTGAGACCGAGTAGCTCTGTGGGGGCACTTAACAGAGATGCACAAGAAACTCATGGAAAGCTTCTCACTACTTACTCATGAAGGTATCAGAGTAAGGATTCATGAATACAACTGCTTAATTTTGCTTCTAAATTTCTGCCTGACTCGTCAAAATACGCAGGTTTTACAAAGCTGTAAAATTAGGATTTGCCCTTGGAAGCCTTCACTCCTCAAGCTTCTGATGTGACATAACACAATAATTTAACTACAAGTGATGGACTAAACAGAGTTCTTTCCTCACTAATTATTGAATTAAAAAAAAAAAAAAAAGCCAAACCCAACACCTAAGCCACTACTACACTGAGACAAGCTAAGGAAACTTTGAAAGTAAAATTGAATTGTTTCATCTGCTGAAGAAGGAAAGTTTAGAAAGCAGAGGTGATGCTTAACTACAGAGCTTGTGACCACGACTGCTCCAGTACAGCAAAACCCGGTTTACAGCAACCACCCAAGGGGCTGGCAATAATTGCTTTCCTAGAAGGGATACTCCAACTAAATAAAGGTCAAACAAAATAGCCCTGGAGAGCTTAAAGAAAATTTAAAGGAGTTGCTTAAGCCAGGAGGAGTGCCTTCTGGATGCGTTCCATAGCTTTTGTCTCTCCAACCTTCCTATGGCTGAGCAAAAGCAGAGCTGTCAGCTTCAGCCTTTTGGGATCTCCATCTACAAGCTGCCATCACCTCGGCGTTTTGCTAACTGCTGATCTGACTAGCAATCAGGAAAAATGACATTTGAAAGGAAGTTTTAGAAATACTGCACCTGGAGTACAGCTGAGGAACTCACTGAACACCGTCATTTCCTACGTGATTCATTCTGACATCAAGAGAACAGGGAAATAACCACAGCTTGGAAGACTCTTGAAAACAATGCCACTTCTCAACTGACTGCAAGGAATGCAAAAATATGCTGGGATCAGAGCTCTGATGTTCCTGAAGACCTAAATCCCCCCAGAGTGGCAGAGCCCAGTAACCCACTGCTTACCACACCGAAAATCCGGAGCATCCTCATTTCCCTTTCAAACTGGGAGTTTTCTAATGCATGAAAAGGAAAATGCATAATTACAATCAAAGCTCTGGGGCTCATAATCTCTGCCTGCAAGTGGAACTTGATTTCCTGAGCAAAGAGAACACTTATCTGGACCATGTAGGTCCCATGGGAGCTTGCTGGAGACTTGGGAGGCTGTGCAGGGAACAGTTAAAAATTTTTGTGAGCTAAAAAAAAATAAAAATCATGGGAGACATTCTGAGACCAGGAGCAGCAAGAGAGGTCAAAAAGCTTTCTAATTTGACTTGTGTTTTTCAAGTTTCAGAGGCAAACCATCAAGTGAAAACAGGAGGCACTGCTCTGATGCATCATTTTTGGGGTCTGCAATATTAATGGTGTTATTGTTTGTATTTCTAAGTTATCATCTGGAACAGAGCCTGATGACAACAGTGGGTTTTTTTTTTTATTTTAATGCACCCAGGGCTTTTGAAGCAGAATCCCATTGCTGAGTAGATCGCTTCGCAAAATTCTTTGGCTGCGCAATCATGGAACACAGGGCCACATCCAGGACCCCTTCCAAGCCAGGCAATGGCTCCCTGCTTCCAGCAGGATTTTGTTCTCCTTCATGTCAGAGCATTTCTGGAAAGACTGCAGGCAGAGCAAGCCATGCATGTCCTTCCCAATCGGGATTCATCTGCGCTGCTCGCTGCTCTCCATACAACATTTCAGTGAGTTGGAGACAAACTAACTTGAGTGCTGGAATATCAAATTATTCTCAGCTTTCAAACAACACCAGCCTGCCTTTATTGCTGGTTGCTGCTGCAGGATGAACTACATTAACAACTAGTCTAGCCTCAGCTTTGGATCAGAGCAAGGGTCTTCTCTCATGGTGGGAGATGATGCTGGGATGAGGTCTGTGGCTTAAATGAGCGTGTCTTATTTCTAGCTGGATCACATTTCACTACAAGTTACCACATGTTAAAAAATAAAGGTCCTGGCAGGCATGTGTCCTATTCACACAATGCTCCATGCTAATTTTGCCATTTAAAAATAATCCCAGAACCAATGCCGTTAAAAGACATATAAAATAATTTAACAATGTCAGGCAGAATTTACTGAGATTTAAGAAGAAACGTGCCTGACTGCTTTTTTTTGTGTGTGTGAAATTATCCTGCACCTCAAATCATTTAGTCATTCTGCAGAATTTCTGAAAGTAAGTTTAAGTCCTAGAAAATGAACAAACAGCCTTTTCAGACCTGCTATGCCTCACATATTACACTAGAAGTTTAAAAACAGCCCCCCAAATTTTACTACTGCAGAGCATCTAAAAACTCCCATGAAGTTTTTATTCCATAGTCACCTTACAGAGTTTGAGAAAAGTCCAGGCAGAACAGAACCAAGGTCTTCTCTAGTTCAAGAAATCCCACAAATTGAAGGTCATTGTGAATGAGCAGTATATGAACTTTTGGACTCTTGCTTTTTTTTGGTGGAACAGTTTTACAAAACCTCAGACTGCCAATATAACAAGCAACTATTATAACAAAGATCTTTAATGCTGCTTTAGTTCAGTCAGTTTAAAAGACTGCAGGTTCTCCCTGTATCAGGCTCTGGAGTTTTGAGGTGGCTCTGGGGACAAAGACTGGAGTCAGCACACTGCCTGCAAAGACCCAATTTCAAGCTCTTCCACAGAACTGCTTAATCCCATTTTTTAGGAGTTAAAAGTCCAAACCATTATCTGGCACACAAAACCCCCAACATATTAAGGGACTTGAGGAAAAAAGACCCAGAGTTTTCAACTGCAGCACATGATTACCATGGTGTGAAGCCTCCTGGGGACTGAAGATCCTGGAGGCAGCTGCACCCCACCCCTGCAGATCTTTTCCTCCCATGTCCTAGGACACAACTGCTCACCCAGAAGCTGGGCCATCATGGGACCCTGTGTACCCTCTGTTTGCAGGAAGAGACAAGCTACAGATCATCACTCCTTGCTGTTCTGATCCTCACTAAGGGGGGTGGGGAATTCTGCACCAGCATCAGGGGGTTCCTCTGGGGATGGGCTGAGTGGAGCAGCTGCAGGAGAGGGGCTCTGCTCCTCACTCCTGTGAGTTTTAGCACCTCCTGACAGTCAAGGGGAAAATCTGACCCAAAAAAAAAAAAAATCAGTCTTCCAGCACTAAGCATTTCCAGCCTTTAATACTCATGGTAATAACAACAGCTGTAGTGTACCAAACAGTACAGAGACTTTCTCTCTCAAAAGGTCCCTGTGTAAGAAGGAAGAGGGTGGCAGGTCCCTCTGCTGCTCCCCAGGAGATAACTACCTCATACAGAAGACAAAGTGAAGGGGGGAAAAAAAACCAGTCACAAGTCAAAGGCATTTTGCTTTGAGGTCTCTGTACATAGGACAGGTGGGAGGAGGAGGATCTG